>CAUYLG010061807.1:0-20937 GCA_963573385.1 Cacajao melanocephalus
TGCTGTTTCTAAAACAAAAGATGGTAAGTGAAAATGAAAGGGAAAAGTAGTTTAATAGACTGGAACAATAGGAAGATTAAGAACACATTTAGATAAAGTAGTATTCTCAGCAAACTGACACAAGAACAGAAAAACAAACACGCATGTTCTCACTCATAAGTGGGTGTTGAACAATGAGAACACATGGACACAGGGAGGGAAACATCACACACCAAGGCATGTTGGGGGGCGGGGGGACTAGGGGAGGAATAGCAGGGGGCTGGGGGAATTGGGGAGGGATAGCATTAGGAGAAATACCTATTGTAGATGACAGGTGGATGTATGCAGCAAACCACCATGGCATGTGTATACCTATGTAACAATCCTGTATGATCTACACAGGTACCCCAGAACTTAAAGTATAATTTGAAAAAAAGAATCAATTTTAACAAAGCTCTAACAAAAGTAAGGTCTGTAGCCCAAGGAAATACTACAGTCAATTTTTATTGAAATCCTTTATTGGCTAGAGTCTAACTTCTCTTAGGTATAGGCTAGTGTCTTTCATGTCGTAAGGTCTATGAACGTTTGCCACTATCTTGATGGATCTACTCTATGGGTAAACAAAAAATTCTGACATTTATAATTGTCAATCCAAAAATTTTTATCAAAGCCCCCAAAAGCTTTTTGGAACTCCCAAAATGTACCTAAAAAACACCACACTACCTTATTATCTCAGATTTCTCCATGCTTGCCTTAGAGAAAATTATTTCTCCTCATCACCCACTCCCCTACCCTTTCCACAGGCAAAAGTCAAAAAGCTAGTTCATATTAAATTTTAAGATCTGTAAGAAAAATCTCAGGAAGTTTCTGTTGGTTGAAGCAAAACAACATAAAAATCTTCTTCCATAAGTGAAGACACAGGAAAAGAAAGAAAACTTGAGCCCAGCAAAATAGTTCTGTCTTTACTCAATCAAGATTTCTGTTAAAAGTCCATTCTTTATAAGCAGTACATACCATTATGTTTCTCACCTGATGCCAGAGAAGCACATGGTATTTTAGCTTTCAGTCCTGTAAACTTTCCTTAAGAAACGATGCCTGCTGACCCAGAGAGAAGAATTAGCCATGACTGAATAAATATTATTTTATGAACTTTAGGGCCTCAGGGGGACCATGACTTTACCAAGGAGCCAGCTTTTTAAACAGGATGGATGAGTGCACAGGCGCATTAGGGATGTGATCCTATGACCATTACCTGTCTGTGCATCTCCCTCTGAGACACCAGGTAGCAAAACAAACTGCCCCCTGTAAGATAAAGTCTTAAATGATGAAAATTCATTTCAAGTGTCCCAGTAAACTATATCTGTTTTCTCCCACCCCTGAAGACCAATAGCCTCCGCTTTATTTTGCCGTTCTTTCTGAGTTACTTTTCTCTATGCCTCTGCCTCTCATTCTGTCCCCATCTGTGGGGGAAGACGGCTGAGGGAATGAGGGAGAATTCCCTTTTGCTTTTTGTCTCCTTCCCCTAGCCTCTCTCCCCTGTTTCTACCTCTCAGCATCTCTTACCCAAGTCTCTCTCCCTCTTTCCCTCTCTCCTTCTCTCCCTGTCTCACTTTGGTATTTCAATTTGGGTTTTCTTGTTTTGCAGGAAACAGTACTGATTTTACACTCCTGGAAATGAGGGCATACAGCTGGGCAAGAACTTCTCTGGGAGTGAATCACTATTGTTCCCAGAGGTTTTATTCATCTTCTTTACAAGTCTCCCTGCCGCTCACAAAAGTGCCAAACTCCTGATAAATGGGACGGTAAGGTGTCACATTTTTCCCCTCTAAATGCAGAGTAAAGCTTCACAGCCTTGCTCCACTGCACTGAAAAATGAAACTATAACTACATGCTGGAAGGTCCTTAAAGAATTCCTCTCTAGGCATAGCCCCTGAGTGGCTTCTACATGGCTAAACAGATGCTTCAGAGGAAGAATATTTTTTATCCTTCTAAAATAATTTCCCATAAGAAAACTTTGGTTCCACAACTGTCTTTTCCAGGAATCCTAGTTACACCGTCAACATTAAAACGCATGACTGTCACATGAAGTGGATCAAAAGACAAAGAAAAAGAAGCCCTTCCCATTGAGGACTCAGCCCTATGTACCCCGCTGTTCCCCACATCTAGCAATTATAGGCAATAAATGCATATTGGTAATGAAGAGACCTATGTTTTAAGACCCCAAGTCCTGCTGAAACTAGAGTCTTGACCCATCCTTTCTTTTCCCAGAATTTTATTAGTTCTAAAAACAACAGAAGTTTTCTTACAACTTTCAATAACCCATGACCATCAATAATAAGAGCCTCACTTCACAACTGTATTAATTCATACTTGTAGCTCCTGTTGCTCTATGCTGGATGCTGAAAAGTTATGGCCCATGGGCAATATCCAGGCCACTACTTGTTTTTGTATAGGTTTTATTGGGACACAGCCACATTCATTTGCTTACATAGTGTCTAAGTTTCCTTCACCCTACAATGGCAGAGTTGAGTAGTTGCCACAGAGACTGTATGATCCTTTGCAGAAACAACAAAGATATACCTGCTCTAAGCAACAGAAATAATCGCCATCACTCATTGAGTATTCCATGAGAAAATGATACATACTTTTTCTGGATAATTAATTGCCACAGCCACATGAGTTAGGTACTTTTATTAACACTATGACAGGCTGAATGTTTGTGCTCCCCCCTAAAACATGTGTTGAAATTTGAACGCCCTATGTTATGGCATGAGGAGATGGGGCTTTTGGAAGGTAATTAGGTCATGAGGGAGAAGCTTTCATGAATGGGATTAGTGCCTTTATAAAAAAGAAGCTAGAGAGATCCCTGACCCCTTCTGCCATGAGAAGACACAGTAAGAAAACAGCTGTTTATAAGCCAGCTATAAATCATCCCCATGTGAAACACTGAATCTGCTGGTGCTTTGATCTTGGACTTCTCTGCCTCCAGAACCGTGAGAGGCAAATTTCTGTTGTTTATAAGCCATCCAGTCTATAGTATTCTGTGAAAGCAGCCTGAAAGGACTAAAAGAATCACCATTTTAAAAATGAAACCCGGTATCTTGTAAGAGGAGCAAGAAGTCAAACCCAGATGGTCTGGCTTGAGAGTCCATGCTGGTAATCACTTCTCCAAACTGTCTCTAGATTTGGGGATTCTAATGCTCAGACAAGAAAGAAGTTGAATAACAGTAGGACACAATGAAAAACAAAACAGTGAATGTCTTTTTATACATTAAAGTTTGGGAGTACATGTGCAGATCATGCAGGACTGTTGCATAGGTACATACATGCCATGCTGGTTTGCTGCCTCCATCCCCGTCACCTACATCAGGCATTTCTTCCAATGTTATCCCTCCCCAACCTCCTTACCCCCTGCTATCCCTCCCCTAGCCCCTCAGCCCCCAACAGACCCCAGTGTGTGATGTTCCCCTCCCTGTGTCCATGTGTTCTCATTGTTCAGCACTCACCTATGAGTGAGAACATGCAGTGTTTGGTTTTCTGTTCTTGTGTCAGTTTGCTAACAATGATGGTTTCCAGATTCATCCACATCCCTACAAAGGATACATGACCGTATCCTTTTTTATGGCTGCATAGTATTCCATGGTTTATATGTGCCACATTTTCTTTATACAGTCTATCATTGATAGGCATTTGGGTTGGTTCCAGGTCTTTGCTATTATAAACAGTGCCACAATGAACATACGCGTGCTTGTGTCTTTATAACAGAATGATTTATAATCCTTTGAGTATATACCCAGTAATGGGATTGCTGGGTCAAATGGTATTTCTATTTCTAGATCCTCGAGGAATCACCACACTGTCTTCCACTATGATTGAATTAATTTACACTCCCACCAACAGTGTAAAAGCGTTCCTATGTCTCCATATCCTCTTCAGCATGTTGTCTCCAGATTTTTTAATGATCACCATTCTAACTGGCGTGAGATGGTATCTCAATGTGGATTTGCATTTCTCTAATGACCAGTGATGATGAGCATTTTTTCATGTTTGTTGGATACATAAATGTCGTCTTTTGAAAAGTGTCTGTTTATATGCTTCACCCACTTTTGGAGGAGGTTGGGTTTTTTATTGTAAATCTGCCTCAGTTCTTGGCAGATTCTGGATATTAGCCCTTTGTCAGATGAGTAGATTGCAAAAATTTTTTCCCGTTCTGTTGGTTGCCGGTTCACTCTAATGATTGTTTCTTTTGCTGTGCAGACACACTTAAGTTTAATTAGATCCCATGTGTCTCTTTTGGCTTTTGTTGCCATCGGTTTTGGTGTTTTAGTCATGAAGTCCTTGCCTATGCCTATGTCGTGAATGGTTTTGACTAGGTTTTGTTCTAGAATTTTTGTGGTATTAGATCTTAGGTTTAAATCTTTAATCCTTCTGGAGTTAATTTTTGTGTAAGGTGAAAGGAAGGGTCCAATTTCTGCTTTCTGCACATGGCTAGCCAGTTTTCCCAACACCATCTATTAAACAGGGACTCCTTTCCCCATTGCTTGTTTTTGTCAGGTTTGTCAAAGATCAGATGGTCATAGATGTGTGGCGTTGCCTCCAGGGCCTCTGTTCTGTTCCATTGGTCTATATCCCTGTTTTGGTACCAGTACCATGCTGTTTTGATTACTGTAGCCTTGTCGTGTGGTTTGAAGTCAGGTAGTGTGATGCCTTCAGCTTTCTTCTTTTTGCTTAGGAATGTCTTTTTAAAAACTGAAGAAAGTAAAACCAAATAATATGAAAGGATTGGGGATTATCAATATAAGTACTGGGACAACAGACTGTAAAATTTCACCCATGTCCAACTTTAAACCACTTTCATAGATTCTTTAGATGAAATTCGGGAGAGTGCAACTACCCAGATACTGAATAAATGTTTGTTAAATGGATGGTTGGATAGATGGATAAGCACTATGGTATCTCACAGAACCAAATGAAAGACCAAGAAGTGGGAAGAATTGGGACTAAGGTAAATCAGACTTCAATAGGGGAATTTAGAGGTTCTCTTTAGAGATGACTATCATCTGCACGATTCAGCCTCAGCAACATTCAGTTTCTGGGTGTTCCATTCGAGATTTCAAACTCCAAGGAGACAAAATCTTATTGGGTCACCTTAGCCTAGGTATATACCCCTAGAGCAGTGGTTCTAAGACCTAGCTACAGACTTAAATCCCCTGGGGAGCTATTAAAGAATACCAACTCCTGAGCCTCACTTAAGCTCAACTGAAACTGAATCTCTGGGAATAAAGACATGGGTAAACTTGGGACTCCATTCTGTGATTGAGCCAGGCAGGCATCTTATGAAGTCAACTGGAAACAAAGCAGAAACACAGAGCTAGAGCCCTCATGGAGCGTTTTCAGGTACAGAAACTAATAAAATCATTCTGCTCTATGCTAACTTGCGTTGGGTCTTTTCTTACTTGCAGAATGTAGCATCCTAACCAATAGAATCCTGATCTCCAAATGCTGTGAAATCAGACCTAGTGGGTTAATCAACATATTCCAAGTGTCTGCTCTATACTTAGACCTGTCCTGAGTGCCATGGGGGACAATAATAATTATTAGACTCCCTGTGTCCTCAAGAAACATAAAATAACTCTTAACTCTAACCTATAGAATCTAGAAGAAATAGAGCATGAGAGATTTGAACTGAGTTAGTATGCTAATAATGTATTTTTTTGGTCTGGCTTCTTTTCTTAGAATAAATGGGTTTTCAAACAGTTTAGAACTATGTTTGGGGAGAAATTTTAAAGAATGGTTATCTTGGGCATTGGTTTATATTTCATCCTCCTGATATGGGAAGAAAACTAGTAATGTTTCTAGAACTATTTGCAGGACTGACTGAAAGGGCAATCAACAGAACTCATAAGATTCTCTGCAGCTGCAAAGTCATGATTTCTGATGCAAATCAAACTTTCCATGCAAAATCCTACCTCCTCAAGGAAAGTAGTGCAACCTGTAGTCAGGGGAGGGGAAGGGAGGGAGGAAGGGGGAACAAAGCACTGGTTTCAAAAGAGAGCTGCTCATCAAACTCATCCAAATCTCCAGTGGCCACTTGCTTCTGATTGAACCACCTGATCTTTGTGAAGAGAAATAAATCTTCTCCTCAGTGGTTTGACTGTTGGTACCTCAGAGAGTGCTTCCAAGATGCAAAAAGAAAGAAATTTAAATAATTAAGAGAATAAGCAACTTCAGGCTCTTCTCCTTCTGCACTGGGGATTAAGGTTATTAGAAGGTTTTCAGCCTCCTTGGCTGAAGAAGCCTCATAGTACACATTAAAACTGCAACCATTTAGGGCCAAACTCAACGCTGTTCAGTCTTTGCACAGCCTCCCTAATACAATCCATCATGTAGTTTATGGTACAGCAGAATAGGGGGCCATAGGAATTGGAACCAGGGTTTATCATTGTGAGGATATTTGAAGAGTCTGCTCCAACACGTTAAGTGAGCCAGAACAAAACAAAACAAAGGGGAAATTCTCATAAAATGTAAAAACAAGCAAATGGGTTGTGATGGTCATGGTAGTGATAAGTTGAAATTAAAATGTAATGCTGACTCATTTTCCTTTGGAATTCAGAAGTGATTTTCTTTTTAGCTTTTACATCCCAAAGTATTTCAGAAACTAGCCATGGATATTACTTGTTAGTAGTGCACTGTAGAATATTTGCTTTGGTTGCAAAACAAATTTCAGCCTCAAAGAACACAAGTACACAAATCCAAAAAAGAAACACAAAGTTTCTCAACTACGAATGGCATCTTTTTAAAATACAGTTCCCCTAAAGCAAGAGTATTAGTGCTGACAGTGGGATATTCATATCAGAAAGGCAGACAAATGGTCAACTCCCAACAATTCCAAATGAGAAGATTCTGTTAAAAGTCATCAGCAACCTATTAAGGTGGAGAGCCATTTTTTTCAAAACGTCTTTTTGTGTTTATAGCTGTATAGGCCATGCCTTAACACATTTCTTATGTAACTAGCAAGAGGATTTCTGCTGCTTGGAAACCAGAGATAAAATTAATATATTGGTTGATACCCACCACAGCCTCTCAGGTGTCATCATTGAGAATTATTATTTTCAGCAGTTCATGGCTCATTTCTTTAAAATTAAAATTAGTGTTGTGGCACCCAAGGATAATTTTCCAGCTGTCTCTATGGAGAATAATATAAGCTTGGCGAGTTTAATGAATGGTAGTTTACTGCCATTCACCATCAATGCAGTGAGTGAGTCTGGATTTAACAGGAACTGGAATAACAGTCTTACCACTGCGTCTTCATTAATATGGAATCCTAAGATAGCCATGATAGCTGATAAATTATGCCAAGTATCTCAGTTACCTTATCAAAGAAAATTATTCCTAATGACCAAGGAGGGGATAAGGAAATGCAAAGAGAAATTGGGGCCAAATGAGTTGGGATGAAATTAAACCTTGTGCAGATTGGCAGATCGGATCTGAACTAGTTAGTATGAAGATGTGAAGGTGGTGTGAAGAACAAGAATAAATAGGAACCAGAACATGAAGGTCGTGAAAGGCGACCAAGAAAGGTGACAAGCCTTGAACTTCTCCAAACAACCAACCAAGATCTCACACAGCCATTTATGTCAGGTTTGCAAACACACATGAGGAAGTCTGCACATAACCAGAGTCCTGAAACTGCTTCAGGACTTTGGGAAGAGCCTGGTGAGGCTCCGATGCTATGCCCTAAACCCCTTGTTCCTAAATTCTTCCCAGCCTTCCCCTACCTTACTCTGTAATACAAAGGGACTAACTCTCGCAGGCTCATTCCCATGTTCCCTCCTCAGCTGGCTTCCAGCTGGATTTGGCCAGCAGAAGTACTAATAAGAGATTGGAGGGAGGAAAGGAAAAGCCAGAGTATTTCTGCCACTCTCTGTCTTGGGTAGCACCTCCAGCAGAAGCTATGCCTCCTCTGCCCCAGCTCCTACTTAACAGACAACTATGGATGACCCCAACCGATACATTCCAATAACACCTCCTTCTCTCTCTGTCCCTGCATAAAGGGATGGTATAGCTGCTCCTTGCTGTTTCTAATCTCTAGAATACTTACTGTCTTCTACGTGACTACCCAGCTCTTCCCATCATAACCAGTTCCTCCAATCAAATTCACGTTGTTTTAAATGGAATAATTTCTGTTTTCCTGGTTGACTTTGAGTGATAAAGGAAATAAGAGATGGAGAGGCTACAACTGAAAGGCCTCGGGAATCTGTATAACAGGCTCATTCACTTTCATACTGAATTCAGGAGTAAGGGGTAATTCATTATGAGAAAGTGCCTGTAGAGCCAGGCGCCCAGGTTTACATAAATTCATTGCATGATTCACCTTCAAGTAACCTAGAAACTGAGGGAAACAAGAAGCAATACCCTTCCCAGGCAGACCCTTAGGAAAGAAAAAGCTGTAAATCAAGGGACTTACCCTTCACCTCCCGTCTGGAGGACACTTGAGAAAACAATGGAGAGCTGTCAGAAGGACAGAAAGGTAAGTGGGCAGAAGAACCTCTCCTCCCGTGCAAAGACGTATCACCAGAGTTTTCACACAATCTAAAAGAGACGTACCCAGGGCAGCACAGTCAAAAAAGAAAGCAGAGATTTCCACCAACAGTGTGGACCTTTTAGCCAAGCAGCAGAAACCTAGTCGAAAGAAAACACTAACTCAAGTTAGCACTCCCTCTGTCTCCAAAGTCAAACAGGTGGGCAAGCCTGGGCTGGGAGTGGCTCAAGAGCAAAGGCCATGTCCTACCATCCTTGCAAGGGTTCAGGAAATGTTTGTGAAGGAAGCCTCTCTAGTTTCTTTCCCAGATGAGCCCCATGAATCATCAGAGGACTGAAATAATTCCATGTTTCTCACAGAAGAACTGAGGCAGTGTAATGGGATCCGGATTTCACAATCCACTGGTGGAAGAAGAGAGACAAATAATAAGATTTACATATAAGCAAAGTCTCTGACATTGAGAATGAGTCCACTGCCATGCTGCTGCCTCTCAGGGATCATTACCATATTGCTTTCCATAATCTCTTTAAAGTGAAATTAAAAGTCACCACTGCTCTTCATCTCCCTGCCTATTTTTTCAATGGGATGAAATCATTCTTCCTTATGCTGCAAATGAACTGCCTACTTCAAAAATCCCTAAGACACCCCTGGCATTTTCTTGAAGAAAGGCCTCCTCCATCCACCCTTAATTAAACCAAGGTGACAGAAGAGGCTCCCCCATAGCTCCCTCCGGCATGTGCAACGGGATCAAGTACTTCACTTCCGTCACCTTTATTTCCTATGTTAGGCTCCCAGCAAACAGGCCAGCTGCGAGCCGGTTTGGCCATGCAGGAACTGCTCATGCCACACACTCCTGGAGCCTTTTCCCTGACTGTTTTAAAGAACATCTGCATCAGCATTCTAGGCCTCTAGGGGACAGGATGAGGGAGCTATGTTTGAGCTCTGGCGAGAGGAGTGAGAGAAAGGGAGCCCTCCCCTCTGCAAGCATTCACCCATCCCCATGGAAAGCTTCCCCTGGGAGCCTCCAAGGCTTGGGGCTGGCCATTTCTGCACGCATCAGCCCCTGTAAGCATCTGACCAGACGGACCATGAACCTGACCTCCAGCCCCAGTGCAAAGAGTTTCCAGCAGCAACTGCATTAGTGCCACCTTAGGCCTGAATAATTTTCCATCTCAGAAAATTTAGAAATATTTGAAGAAGAAGCAATACCTTCTGAAATTAAGCCATTTAAAGGGGAGGTAGTAAAGTGCAGATTGACTTTGTTCACAGGCGGTCAAGGTAGCTAGTGTATGTGATTTAAGAATTCTAGGAGCAGCCCCAATCAGCCAGCACCCTCCTCCAAGAGGCAATTACAGAATACAGGCCAAGAATCACTTAGAGCCAGGAGCCCTGAAGCTGATTCTGAGATCCACCGCACAGTGAGTCACTAGAACAAATTACCTCTCATCTGTATTTCACTTTCTCATCTGTAAAATGGAAGTCCACAGCACTTCTCAAACTTTATTGTGCTTTAAAAACTCACCTGGGGGAATCGGATTTTGTAACTCCAGGATGGGGCTTGAGGCTCTGCATTTCTAATGCATCCTCAAGTTGTGCTAATGCTGCTAACCTACGGACCATTCTTTGAGTATCAAGACATCTGTATATACCAAATTCTAGTGCACTTTCACTCCCCACAGCCAGCACCTGTGTCTCTTTATCAGCAGGCTGCACACAGGCTGCAGGAGCAGCTCTGTTATCACACACTCAAAGCTGGAGAGCATGGGAAACTGATGCCCCTGGGATCAGCTCTTAATGCTGGATGGTACCAGGTACAAATACCTCAGCGACCTCGTGCCTGTTCTGGACAACACTGGAGTGTGATTGCCGCTATCTCAAAAGCTCATCTGTGGGATTCACCCAAAGTTAGCTTCTGGGAGACTTTGCTTGCTTTTGTATACCTTCTTGGCTTCTTTCCCTTTCCTGTCCTACTTCCCCACTATTTCCTTACCAGGTTTTTTTAAAGAACACTTCTTAATAAATTCCAATGAATGGGCTAGATGTGGTGGCTCATGCCTGTATTTCCAGCATTTGGGGAAGCCGAGATGGGACAATCACTTGAGGTCAGGAGTTCAAGACCAGCCTGGCCAACATGGTGAAACCCCATCTCTACTAAAAATACAAAAAATAATAATAATAATTAGCTGGGCATGGTGGTATGTGCCTGTAGTCCCAGGTAGCAGAAGAATGGTTTGAACAGGGAGGTGGAAGTTGCAGCGAGGGGAGATTGCACCACTGCACTCCAGCCTCAATGACAGACAAAGACTGTGTCTTAAATAAAATAAAATCCAATTAATGGTGTTTGTCATTCATTCATTCAAAAAATTCATTCATTCAACAAATTTTTATTATTCTCCCTGATTCCTATATGTGCCTGAATATGACACCGTGGGTACGGGAACAAGTCTCAGTCCTACCCCCAAAGAATCCTAAACTCACAAAGACCAGAGCCTACACAGTTAGCACTTGGAGAGAGCAGAAGCCCATGGTGAAGTGGTGGCAACTGCAGCAGTGACACTATCTCACCTGGAAAACATGTACAGCTCTAAACATAGTCATTCACTAGCAGCCTTTTCCAAACAGTATCCCAAACAGGAGTGGCAAGACCAAAATCGATTCGCATGTCAGTTCTCTCTCCCTCTCCATCCTTTCCTTTCTTGGGGAGCCTGAATGGCAAGATGCCATGGCATGGGAGAACCCACAGCTGCCCTCAGCCTGATGGATCTGGAGCCAGGCTGGCTGAGCCCACCCTGGCTACCTGAGCCTCACTGGCTGACCTTCCTCATCGACTGCTTCCTCCTGTGAAGAAGTGCAGGTGCAAGCTGGTTAGCAAGGCACCAGCTTGATGCAGGAATCAGCAGTGGGCAGGGAAAGCAGCTGCGGGGAAGTCACAGCTAGTCAGGAGAGGGCACATGGCCCTCATTCCGTCTTCCCTGCACCTCTGGAAGAATGACTGATATTCCTGATGCTCTCTCTCTTCAGCACCTACTAAGTGGCTCTGCCTAGTAGGGAGTGCCAACAGCCAAGTGACTTCTCTCCCTGGAACACAAATGAGAAGTAATGTCATCCAAGTAGGCTGGAATCAGAATCATGATGAAAAAAAAAAAAACTAGGAAAGTGCCCCAGAAACAGTCTATAGGTAAGGAGACCTGGTCTCCATGGGTGACCATCTCAGTAATAAACAGGCAAGAGAAAAGAGCATCCTTCAGCAAAGTGACCAAGTTAAGGAAAGGAAATCTCGCCAGGAGCCTTCATCTCAAGAATCAGCAGGATCAGGGATAAAATCATGGGCTAAAGAGCAGGGCCTTTAAAACCTAGGTCAGAATTTTAACACTGAAGCATCCCAGCTGTAAGACCTCAAAGGGTGTTAACCTCTTTTTGTGTCCCAGTTCCCCCACATATAAACTGGGGGAATCACACCCACCTCATGGGGTTGCTGTAGGGATCTGATGAAGCCAATGGTCAATACTTAGCACCGTGCTCATAAATGGGGTTCTCACTGTGCCTCACCCACCTCCTCCACTCTTCTTCTCTTCTTTCAAACAAAGGTGCCTTCCTTTTCACTTACCTGCCTTCCTTTCAAGACCCACTACCTGTCCTTGATTTTCCCCACAGCATCACCTAAAGGTGCATGCATTTGCTTTAATTTCCTCCAGGAGCTCCCAGAAACCTCCTTCTCACACATAAAGCCAAGGTGGCTCCTGGCATCACACTCTCTAATCCTCTGAACCTCTGAGTCTCCCTACTCTCCCAGAGTAGTTTCTCAAACACCAGATAAATGTATTATAACTACTGTGAACAAGTATGTCCTCAAATTATTTTTCATTGACAGAATATATTTTAATCTAAACAAGACAAACAAACATCCCACTCCACGTCAACTACAGCCACTGCTTGTACCCATGCTAGTGCATTTCCAGGACCACTGGGGATAGTTTCTGCGTGTGACTCAGGACAAGGTGTACCAGGGCTGTGTGTTCTAAAACCATCCTTCCTCATTCACAGTGACACCCAAGCATGCTACTTGGCCTTAAGTCATTTCTTAAAAACTTTTTCAACACTAAAATGGGGAGATCTTGACATAGTTTCCTAGGATTTAATGAGAAATTACTGAAAAAACAACTTTTATATATATATGTGAGAGAGAGAGAGAGAGAGAGAGAGAGAGTGTGTGTGTGTGTGTGTGTGTATGAAAAGACAAAACACTTCACAATTGTTCAGTAACAGTTAAAAAATACAAGAATACCTTTCAGGAAGAATTGCTTTACTATAAACATATTTGAGGCTTTATATATTTTAGTCACAATCACATGATAAATATTTGATTTGTGTTCATCAGATAATCGGGAATAAAAGTTACAATCTCAGGAAAGCCATTTAGTACTTCTAAATGCTGAACATTTGAATAATAGCGATGAGGGACTAAAATAGCAGTAAAATGTACCCAAGAGGAAAATTCAGAGGCTTCAAAACATCTTTTTGGAAAAAATAAATAAATAATAGAATAATAAAAAGCATCACAGCTTAAAAGACGAGGGAGGGGCAAAGATTTTAAAAATTAATGAACTGAGATCTCTTCTCCAGAAACATCATTTCTGTATCATTTAATCGGACTTGAGCTTCTTAAATTGCCTTTGAAACGAGTTAATAAACAACGTGTGCTGTCCCAGTATGGCATTTTTTACAAGTAAAATGTACCCTGAGATTTGTCCTTCAGTAAACATAGGAGAAACACTAGTCATTCCTGTTGGCCTTATTTGAGGTCAACAGTGAAGGATAAATGGGGGCAAAGCTCTTCCTCAAAGACACAGGAAAAGACCACCCACTCTTTACTGTGTGATTGGATTGTCCACTTCTAGGCTAAGAATCACTGCTAGGCACTAACTCCTTGTCTACAAAGTTTTTTAAAAAAAGAAAACACACGTGGGCCAGACATGGTTGCTCACACCTATAATCCCAACACTTTGGGAGGTCAAGGAAGGAGGATCACTTAAGACCAGGAGTCTTGAGACCAGTCTGGCCAACATAACGAGACACTGTCTCCACACAAAAAATTTAAAAATCAGCCAGGCATGGTGGCGCAAGCCTATAGTCCCAGATAATGGAGAAGGTGAGGCAGGAAGATTGCTTGAGCCCAGGCATTTGAGGCCATATGGCATGATGATCAGGCCTGTGCATGGGCACTGCACTCAGCCTGGGTGACATGTGTGGGCTGAGACAGGCTATAGCTTAATTCATAAGTACTTATCAATATATTAACAGGAATCAGAGCCTCAGAAGTGAGTGTAGAAAAGACTGAGATGATTGTTCCTAGCGTGGAGAAGATACAGATATTGCATTTGAAAAACAAGGAGGCTATTTTGGAGTAGTAGGAATAGTTAAACCGATCATCAAGAACGAGGAGGGAGCAGGCATGGTGGCTCACACCTGTAATCCCAGTACTTTGGGAGGCCGAGGCAAATGGATCACTTGAGGTCAGGAGTTCTAGACCATCTGGCCAACATGATGAAACTTTGTCTCTACTAAAAATACAAAACTTAGCTGGGCGTGGTGGTGCATGCTTGTAATCCCAGTTACTCAGGAGGCTGAGGCAGGAGAATCACCTGAATCCTGGAGGCAGAGGTCGCAGTGAGCCAAGATTGTGCCATTACACTCCACACTGGGCAACAGAGTGAGACTCCGTCTCCAAAAAAAAAAAATTAATGAAGAGGAAGAAAAATAAAAAGGAAAAAACAACAGGATACATGTCAGAACATGCAGGTTTGTTACATAGGTATACATGTGCCATGGTGGTTTGCTACACCTACTGACCCATCCTCTAAGTTCCCTCTCCTCACCCCCTCCCACCCACAAAAGGCCCTGGTGTGTGTTGTTCCTCTATGTCCATGTGTTCTCATTGTTCAATTCCCACTTACGAGTGAGAACATTCAGTGTCTGGTTTTCTGTTCCTGCATTAGTTGGCTGATGATGATGACTTCCAGCTTCACACACGTTCCTGCAAAGGACATGATCTCATTTCCCTTTTATGGCTGCATAGTATTCCATGGTATATAAGTATCACATTTTCTTTATCTGGTCTATCATTGATGGGCATTTGGGTTGGTTCCATATCTTTGCTATTGTAAATAGTGCTGCAATAAACATACATGTGCATGTGTCTTTAGAGCAGAATGATTTATATTCCTTTGGGTATACATGCAGTAATCAGATTGCTGGGTCAAATGATATTTCTGGTCCTAGATCCTTGAGGAATCATCATACCGTCTTCCACAATAGTTGAACTAATTTACACTCCCACCAACAGTGTAAAAGTGTTCCTATTTCTCCACAGCCTCTCCAGCAACTATTGTTTTCTGACTTTTCAATAGCTGCCATTCTGACTGGTATGCGATGGTATCTTACTGTGGTTTTGATTTGCATGTCTCTGATGATCAGTGATGTTGAGCTTTTTTTTCATATATTTGTTGGCCACATAAATGTCTTCTTTTGAGAAATGTCTGTTCATATCCTTTACCCACTTTTTGATGGGATTGTTCAGTTTTTTTTCTTGTAAATATAGTTTAGGTTCCTTGTAAATTCTGGATATTAGACCTCTGTCAGATGGATAGATTGCAAAAAACTTCTCTCATTCTGTAGATGGCCTGTCCACTCTGACGATAGTTTCTTTTGCTAGCACTCTCATCTATTTTACAACGTTTGGGCCTGGCTATGTCCTAACATACCAGATGGAGATTAACTGCCAAGGAAACAACTTTTTTTTAAGTCAGGGATTCATGTTTCAGAGCCCACAAAGAAAAAAGCCCTCTAGTTTTCAAATCCATGAGAAACTACATTTTGCGAAGTATCAAGCTAAGTGGAAATCTTAAACTCAATGGAGATAAACTTAAAATAACACTGAGATCAAAGTGTTTAGACATGTGTAAGCCAAAGAAAACCTCACCTACTAACTCACACTTAGATTCCCAGGTGCCAATGTAAATAACTCTGTACTGCTGATACCAAACATATTACAAGAAAAGGCTCAGATTCTCCAAGAAATAATTATTCCACAGTTTAGGAAATAAGTTTTGTTGTAGTCAAAACTGTTATAGACTGTCAACTTTTCTGTTTCTTGAGGACCTGAAAATACAGAGGGACTCAAGTATGGAACTAAGAGAATAGATCACTGTGTAGTTTTTTCCAACTCTAGGCCTAGTTAAATGTTGGCTGGAAACGTGCACAAAATACCTGCAAAAAAAAAAAGATTTCTCAAAGGAATAGAGTGATGAGAAAGCTTGCTCTCTGTTGAAGAGTTACCCTCAGATACAGAGCCCCTGATTGAAATTTCATTGCCCAGCAATTTCATATTCTTCTATATTAAGCAGGCACCAAAACAATCCAAC
Source organism: Cacajao melanocephalus (assembly GCA_963573385.1). Lineage (NCBI taxonomy): Eukaryota > Metazoa > Chordata > Mammalia > Primates > Pitheciidae > Cacajao > Cacajao melanocephalus. The sequence goes on from CAUYLG010061807.1 coordinate 15,943, forward strand.
CAAGTGCTAAGATATGTGTTATGTTCTAACAATCTTAAATTGCACTCCTCCACTCATGAAATGACTCCCAATCAACCTCCCATTCTAAAGCCTATTAAGATGGCAGGAATTCTGTGAATATTAAATCACTGTGAATCATGCATGATAATTTAAAACTATTGCAGACTAATGTTTGGTTGAGAACAGTATTCTAATTGAAAAAATGATAGAAAAGTTAGTCTAGCTCAATGTTCCAGGACATATTGAAAGAAACTGTGGGTAAAAATCATTACTCAATGACACAGTAATTCTTGCCTCTGTGTCCACTTCCTTGTTGCGAGAGCAGGACCCACCCTTAACCTTCTTCATGGGGCTTTAGGCAATCTGGAAGGAAAGTTACTGGGAGTGAACCCTGCTGAAAGAGACCATCCTGGAGGCAGGGAGGGACCAACTAGGTGACTGAAGAATGGTAAGCAAATGAAAGACTGAAAGGCAAGAGATAAAAAGACCAAGTTTGGGAAGCAGTTCCAACCATAGGAGGGGAGACAGAGTGAGGACCTAACAAGAAATACATACAAGTCAACAAAAGCCAGCAGGAATGAAGCTAATCAATATGTCAAGTCTGAGATGGATCAGAGTAAATGATTCAAAACTAAGCTCAGGAATCACACACATGCTACTTTCACATGGTCCATGTCGGGGGTAAGGAGGGGAGATGGGTGGCTCGCAGTACCAATGAAAGTTGGGTAATAACTCCCAGTGGCTTAGATCAAGGGATGCAGCCCAGGATTGACCCAGGATTGCACTCTCAAATTGTGTTTGTGCCCCTAATGTATCAAAGAATATGCAAAATTCCAAGATAAATATGGCATGTAATCTGTCAATTGTCCTAGGTGCATAACATAAACACTATTCTCATGTTAAAATAATCCAGGATATACTACGCAGCAGAATCAAAAATTTGCACTAATTTCTAATAAAATAAGTGGCTCATAAAACTATGGTATTATCAGAGGACAGGTCTGTATTGGGCTCTGTCTTGAAGCTCCCTAGGGGCACTACTTTTATTTTACCAATAAGGGAACTTCATTCTAAGACTGCCCAAATCTGTGAATACAGTTGAACCCACTGAGGTCAACTTTTCTCAAACAAACAAGACTCAAGTAAACAATCCCTAATCTCCCATTATCTATTTTCTGGCTTAGGCAGATGCACATGCCTCTTTTATTTGGATATTAATTGAAAACCAAAGTTTGGAAAGCAAATTCTGAAGCCCACGAAGCCTGGAGCTCATGAGGCTCTCTGAGAGACTGTTTTTTCAAGGACGCCCCCTCCATCCCATCAAGAGTCTCCAGCTTTAATGGTGTGTAGAAGTTGAACAGAACTGCCCAAGGGAAAATGCTATTCTTTTGCAGCACAACACACAGCTCCTCATTCATTTGAGATTTACAATGTGTAATTATACAGAGATCTACAGCTCACACTGTTGGGAACTGTCAACTGCCACTTTGTGGATTTTTTGTAACCTGTGAGGGTTATAGAGTTAAATCATTCTTGTCATAAAAAGGGTTACATTCATGAAATAACCACATGATGTTTACTGTGTTGTCTCTAGCAAATACTATGTAAGTAAATAACATGAAAATTAATTTCCTCAGCTAGAAATTCAGATACAAAAGGGAAGTCTTCCACAAGAATGAAGAAAGGGGGGGATTAACAAGGATGCTTCAGATTAATCCCTAAGAAAAGGCCATCTCTTTCCAGTCTCTAAGCTGATGGGGTTTGGGTGGGGAGAAGAAACAAAAGGACAAACCAGAGCTGTGCCAGAAGAAAGCCAGTTTCTATTCTTGCTCTCTAAGTCAGTGAGAGCAAACATCTCAAAAGTCACACACCAAGAATCAAAAAGTGACCACTTGGCCAGCTGAGGTGGCTCATACTTGTAATCCTAGCACCTTGGAAGGCCAAGGTGGGCTGATCACGAGGTCAGGAGTTTGAGACCAGCATGACCAACATGGTGAAACCCTGTCTCTACTGAAAATACAAAAACTAGCTGGGCATGGCGGTGCATACCTGTAATTCCAGCCACTCCAGAGGACGAGGCAGGAGAATTGCTAGAATCTGGGAGGTAGAGGTTGCAGTGAGCTGAGATAACGCCACTCCACTCCAGCCTGGGCAACAAAGCAAGACTCCATCTCAAAAAAAATAAATAAATAAAAGTGACCACTTATATTACCTAACCCAGGGACCCTAAGGAAGCTAGGTTCTATGTACTCAGTTTGGAGAAACATTAGATTTCCAAAGCTGCTCCCAGATTTCATGACCTGTGGTAGAGGCATCTGAAGAGGAATTTTAGTTTTAGACATTGCCTAGAGGAAATTACAGGCACTTTATAGTAATCCAAAAAGAGCGTACGAGCTAAGTCTGAGCAAAGGAAGTCTGAAGAACTATATCCTGCCTCAGAGATTCAAAACTGCTAGAAGGTAACCTCAGAGTAGATCAGTTTCCCAGGTTCACTTTTCTGGTGAACCCATTTTCCCTAATAGACCCGCCCTTGAAGAACTCAACTGGGAAAGTGTGAGCTGTCCTCCATTGTGGTGCTGAAATATGGCAGCTGCTCACCAAGACACCAATACACCATTGAAGGAGATGGGAGACAATGAGGAGTAGCTGTTTGAGTCTACAGAGGTTTCCAAAAGGAGCTGTGATCACAGAGTGCCACCCCCACTTGCCTCTGAGCTGCTGCTGCTGCTGAGCACTTGTTCTCAGTGCCAATAAGTCAGCAGGCAGTCCCCTCAGCTGGAAGCTCCCATGGACTGGATTGTCCCTGGAAGCAACAGCTTCTGGCTAAGCAGAAAAGGAGAGAACATTTACTCCTGATGGATTTTTTTCATCTCTCCCTGTCACAGCAATACAATGACATTCTTGTAACATCCAAAAGGAAAAGATCTTCTGATATGTTTATTGAGGGTCTTCTGATAAATTCACTGAAAAGGACAATTTAACGTTAAATGACTTCACCAAGGAGAAGGAGATCCAAGAGGGCCGATTAGGAGCAGCTCAGGATTGAAGCTCCCAGTGAAAGAACAGAGGGTGAGTGGATGCCGCATTTCCAGATGGATTTTTATTGCCCACAGACCAGGAGATTCCCAAGCAGAGAAGCCCCACAGGTGGCCAGCGCGGCTATTTTGTCCAGCACCACTGTTTTGGCCCGCGAGGCTGTTTTCGCTGGCGGGGTGGTTCTCCACACAAAACACACAGGTCCGGGCGCCATTTTAGCTGGTGATTGGAGCTCCTGGGATAGAGAGTCACCCATTCAATAGATTAAAAAAAAAAGAGGGGCGACTGAAACAGGGAGCCAGGCCAGGAGATTCCCGAGCAAAAAAGCACCACAAATCTCAGCGCGGCTGTTTCAGCCGGCGCAGTGGGTCACTGCACGGGAAATCACACAGATCCCCGCGCCTTTTCAACAGGCAACTGGAACACCTGGGACACAGATTCGCCCGTTCAACTCAAAAAAAAAAAGGGCTCTGAGGCAGGGAGCCAGGTGATCAGGCTCAACTGGTCCCACCCCCAGAAAAAAACAGCAATCTGAAACACTCTGGATTGAGAGATTCACAGCAAGTGCAGCTGAATCCAGGATGGTTCAGCTCTGTGGGGGAGGGGCGTCCACCATTACCAAGGCAGTCCACCACTACGGAGGTAGTCCACCATTGCTGAGGCAGCCTGGCATTGCTGAGACAGCCCGCATTTACAGAGAGAGAGTCTGCCATTATAGAGGTGGGTCACCATTGCCAAAGCAGTTCTAACTACACCCATATAAACAGGACTACAGGGAAGTTCACACGGCAGCTGGGCAGAGCCCACAGCTGCTCAGCAAAGACTCTGCAGGCAGACAGTGACTAGGCTGCCTCCTGGCTAGGCAGGGCAGCCCTGAAAAAAGGCAGCAACACAACAGAAACTCATAAATAAAGCCCTAAATCCCTGAGACAGAGCACCTGGGGAAAAAAAAGGGGGGGGGTTTATGAGTTCAGCTGCAGCAGACATGAACGTACCTGCCCAGCAGTTCTGAATGAACAACGGAGCTCACAGCTCAGCACGTGAGCTCCTATAAAGGACAGACTGTCTCCTTAAGCAGCTCCCTGACCCCTGTATATCCAAAGAGTCACCTCATAAAGGAGAGCTCAGACTGACATCTGGTGGGTATCCTTCTGGGACAAACATAGCAAAAGAAGAAACTGGCAGCAACCCTTACTGCTCTGGAGCAGCTGCAGGTGATCCCCAGGCAAGCAGGGCCTGGAGTGGACCTCAGCAGTCCTACAACAGAGGGGCCTGAATGTTAGAAGGAAAACTAAGAAGCAAAAAGAAATAACTTCATCATCAACAAACTTCATCAATCAACGTCCACTCAGAGACCCAATCTGAAAGTCAACATCTACAAAGACGACAAATCCACAAAGATGGGAAGAAACCAGCACAAAAAGGATGAATACACCCAAAACCAGAACGCCTCTCCTCCTACAAGGGATCACAACTCCTCACCAGCAAGGGAACAAGGCTGGATGGAGAATGAATGTGATGAACTGACAGAGTCAGGCTTCAGAAGGTGGGTAATAAAAACTTCTCTGAGCTAAAAGAATATGTTCTAACCCAATGCAAAGAAACTAAGAACCTTGAAAGAAGATTTAACATGCTAACGAGAATGGACAACTTAGAGAGGAATATAAGTGAATTGATGGAGCTGAAAAACACAACACGAGAAATTCGCGAAGCATGCACAAGTTTCAACGGCCGAATTGACCAAGCACAAGAAAGGATATCAGAGGTCAAAGATCAACTCAATGAAATAAAATGAGAAGGCAAGATTAGAGAAAAAAGGGTAAAAAGGAATGAACAAAGTCTCCAAGATATATGGGACTATCTGAAAAGACCTAATCTACGTTTCATAGGTGTACCTGAATGTGACGAAGAGAATGAATCCAAGCTGGAAAATACTCTTCAGGATATTATCCAGGAAAA
>CAUYLG010061808.1:0-16197 GCA_963573385.1 Cacajao melanocephalus
TAAGCATCAGAGGGGGGATTTGAATCCAAGATACCTAACTTCAAAGTCCTTTCTTAACTTTTTTTGTGGGGAATAGAGAAGCTGTGTTTTTTTTTTTTTTTTTTTTTTTTTTTTTTTTTTTGTGTAAAACATGTCTAAATTTGTATGATGTTTTGTATGGTAACAGGTGGATATTTTTAGACAGACTGGAACTCAGGTTAGCAATTGTTAACTTACTGACAAAAAGTAAAATACTAACTGCTAGACCCAAACTCTTATCCCAATATTTTAAGATTGTATACTTCTTTCAAAACAAGTATCCAACAAAACACTCACTGTTTCTGTCTTTTAGATTAAATTTAGAATAAGATATATATACACACATGTATAATCTTATATAATGCATATATATATAATCCTAACAGGTGGTATAACAGCTTAATCAGAAAGTAATTGAAATTTGGGCTATGAAGAATGTCAGACTTGATTATCCTTTGAGAGTGTCATTTGCTTATAAGAATGTAATGTGATTTATAGCAATGTCAGAATAGCCCAGATGTTTTAAATGGAAAAGATTGAGGTGAACGTTAATTTTGCATTGACCTATAGTTCTGAATTTACATTTGTGAAAATTCTTTGTTCTTTTCTTTTAGGTTGTAAAGCTCTCTGAAATAGTGACCTTAGCAAAGCAAGCACATGTGGATGTGAAATTTCAGTTGCCAATATGATCTGAAAACCCAGTGGACGGCTGAAGATGTTACATGTGCTGTAATCATTAAGAATACTGTGTTCTGTGTTATTGTTCTTTTTAGTGTGTGGAGATTGTAATTGCCATCTAGGCACACAAACACTTAAAAGCATTTGGTCTGCATTTAATTCTACCATTCAGAATGAACTGTTTGTAGGAAGCATGTATAATGCAGGTATCTTCTTTCTTTTGTCGCAGCCCGTCTTTTTTCTTCTTCTACAAAATGTAACTTACAATATGCCAGTTTATTATTGTTGGATACAAAGTTCTTCATTGATAAGAGTCCTATAAATAAAATAAATATGAAGATAAAGCTTTATTCTTTAGAGTTAAAATACAGAATATCTAATAACTAGCCTCATAAGTAGAGCAGTATATTAAAACAATGTTTTATGTAAAAAGTTTATCTTCAGCACCAAATGCATAATAGATGTATCAATCACTATTTATAAACAGAGCTTTCAAACACTCCTCAGAATATTCTTCTAAGTATTTTGATGAATAACTTTGTAATTATTTAAACATTGTTTTAATCATTGGAAACACTGATAACTGCAAGTCTTTGTGATTCTGTGGTATTAAGAAACACCTGTAGGTTTGTTTCAAATAAAGACATATTTACCAAGGACTTGTAGACAAAATTAGGAATGTCAATTTAAGTTAATAAAAATCTCCCAGTGTGATTTGGAGTAATGGTTTTTGTTTGCTTGTCTTGACGTAAATACAGTAGAAGTTGACGTGTTCATTATTGCACTATAGAGGTCTAATATGACCAATTCGTAGATTATATACTTGGCATGACACTGATTTGTTTTCTTTTGTTTTTGAGTCAGGGTCTCACTCTGTTGCCCAAGCTGGAGTGCAGTGGTATAATCATAGGTCACTGCAACCTGTGTCTCCTGGGCTCGAGTGATCCTCCCACCTCAAGTCCCACCCAAGTAGCTGGGACTCTAGGCAGGCACTACCATACACAACTTTTTTTTTTTTTTTTTTTTTTTTTACGCTAGAGACGGGGTCTCACTATGTTGCTTAGGCTGGTCTCTTACTCCTGGGCTCAAGCAGTCCTGCCTTGGCCTCCCAAAGTGTTGAGATGATAGGTATAAGCAATTGCACCTAGCCAGCTGTACATATTATACAGCTACTTATAGATAGATAGTTCACTGGAAGTCTGCTATTTATGTGTGTGCCATCTAGTCTATTCTCTAACAGAAACAGAGGGGAGGATTGAATCCAGGATGCCTAACTTCAAAGCCTTTTCTTAACTATTTTACTGGGAAAGAGAAGCTAAGTTTGTTTTTTGGTCTTAGACATGTCTAGATGTGTGTGATGTTTTTATATGGTAATAGGTCGATTTTTTTTCTTTTTTTTTTGATTTATTTTTATTTAGAAATTTTAATGTGGTGTCCAGAAAACAGGTGGATATTTTTAGACAGATTGTAGGCACATTGTTCTTTCTATGCATATGTATATATATGTGTGTGTGTGTGTATGTACATACCGACCTTTTGCTACTGCATAAAAATTGATAGTTAACTAATGCCATGGAAGGAAATACTGACCATGCAGTAGACTATAACCATACCGGTGGATTTGAGAACTTCTGCCTATTGTGATGTTCTTAAGGTATGATCAGATGTATATACTATGAGAGGCAGCAAAACATAGTGATTATGAGCAAAGACTTTGAAAGTAGACTGTCTGGTTTGAATCTAGGATCCACTACTTACTAGCTATATGAGAGCTTCTTTTGTTTTTTGTTTTTTTGAGACAGAGTCTCAGTCTGTCAACCAGGTTGGAGTGCAGTGGCACAATCATGACTCACTGCAGCTTCACTCTCCTGGGTTCAAATGATCCTCCTGCCTTAGCCTCCTTTTGCAGCTGGGACTACATGTGCATGCCACCATGCCCAGCTAATGTATTTTTTATAGAGATGTGGTCCTGTTACGTTGCCCAGGCTGGCATCAAGCAGTCCTTCTGCGTTGGAATAAGAGTTTTAATGTTAGTGTACCTCAGTTTCCTTAGCTCTTTTCTCATCAGTGGAGTTATTTGATATGGGAAGAGAACAAGAATATGTGAGAGAATTTATATATAGAAAACATAAAATATGTATTTTTAGTCAAATATATATTTGGTAGTTTACATATATATGACATAGAGTATCAGAGCCATAAACTATTAAAAATTGTGATAAAGTTATAATTAAAAGTCCAGTCAGTTTTTACTTTTTAAAGATTCATTCTAAAGAATACTAGCCAGTGATTAACTCTGAAAAGATTGGCTTTTGCGTTATTCGAAGTCTACTTAGGAGTTAAAAACAATGCTTGGTATATCAGAGAGGATATAATACATATTATTGGTAATGCTAGTGTTTTAGTTATCTATTCTTGCATAACAGATTTACCCCAAACACTTCGTGAGTTTCCAACAACAACATTTACTATCTTATTTATATCTTATGACTGTGGGTTTGGGATCAGTTTAGCTGGTATTGGTTCTGGTGCTGCAGTTATTCAAAGGTGTCACTGAGCCTGGGTGACCTACTTCCAAGGTGGCTAACTTGCACGGCTTTGGTCAGAGGCCTCAGTTTCTTACCATGTGGACCTATCCACAGGGCTGCTTGTGTCCCTGCCACATGGCAGCTGGCTCTCCACTCTGTACCCCTGCAAGCCACTGTGCCTTTGTGTTCTAGTCTCATTGTCACTTCTGCTACACTATTTATTAGAAATGAGTCTCTAAATCCAAACTACAAGAGAGGGAAATTAAGCTACACTTTTTAAAGGGAGAAGCATTAAAGAATTTAACTTGTTTCAAAACCATCACAATTCGTGCTTGGAAGCTGAAAGAACAAAGAGTGGGTGTTGAATTAACTCAGAGTTTAGTAGCTTCTAGGACAGAGATGGTACCTTGAATCTACTAGGAGCTTGGAAGACTTCTGTTGCTTGGAATGCAAAAAGAAGAGTGCACTGGCTTCAAACTGTGTGTGTGTGTGTGTGTGTGTGTGTGTGTGTTTAAAACAGAGTCTCACTTTTGTCACCCGGGCTGGAGTGCAATGGTGCAATCTTGGCTCACTGCAACCTCTGCCTCCCGGGTTTCAGCAATTCTTCTGCCTTAGCCTCGAGTAGCTGAGATGACAGGTGCCCACCATCACTCCTGGCTAATTTTGTATATACATATTTTTAATTAGAGATGGGGTTTCATCATGTTGGCCAGGCTGGTCTTGAACTCTTGACCTCAGATGATCACCCACCTCGGCCTCCCAGAGTGCTGGGATTACAGGTGTGAGCCACTGCCTGGCCAAAACTGTGTTTTAAGTGGCTGAAGGGGGAAAACTGTAACAAAGTATTAGGGAAGGCAAGGAAAGAATATTTCAAAGACAGAGTGATCAATGGTGTCTAATGCAGCTCAGAAGTCAAGTATGATAAGGACTAAAAAACCAGTGGAATTGAAATGGTGTAACTAGTCTTGGCAAGAATGATTATGGAGAATGATTGTGGGGAATGGAGACTTTAAACAACCAACTGGTAGCTACTTAAACACCCTCACATCTCATTTCCTAAAATACATACAACCTTGAGTAGTCTTTATGTAGGGCTGATGCTTGCTTCCGTGTGGCCCTACCTGCTTCATATGAAAAAAGCCTATTTTAACATTTGAGTTCTTTAAGGTATAGTTGAGTAGATCCTAGACTACGATTTGTGCTAAGAGTATAACCAGTTTTGACTGTTATATTAACCTTGCAGTTGCAAAACCTAGACTAAGCTGGCTTGATTCTGGCATTTGGTAGCAGATGCATGTGAAGGGGGGAAATAAGCAGGCAAAAACCAAAGAAAGAAACCAACTCTTACAATTCCAGCAGAGCAATGAAGCTGTTAATATTTTGGTGAGTTGTTTCCATCCTGCAAAGAATTCTATTCAAAGAAATTGCAAAATGATGGATGTAAATGTTGGATGGTGTGTCGTTAGTCATGCTCTTTTGTCCTGTGAGAATGTAAAGGGCTGACGAAAGTCCTGTGGTAAAATCAATTTGTAGATTTCTATAACGTGTAGTGGTAAAAAAGATTTAGAGGTCTGTAATATAAAATGAGGAAAAGTAGGCTGGGCATGGTTGAGCACTCCTGTCATTCCAGCACTTTGGGAGGCTGAGGCAGGTGGATCACCTGAAGTCAGGAGTTTAAGACCAGCCTGGCCAACATGGTGAAACCCCGGATCTACTAAAAATACAAAAATTAGCTGGGCATGGTGGCAGCTGCCTGTAGTCCCAGCTACTCAGGAGGCTGAGGCAGGAGAATCACCTGAACCCGCAGGTGGAGGTTGCAGTGAGCCGAGATCGTGCCATTGCACTCCAACCTGGGTGACAGAGCAAGAGTATGTCTTAAAAAACAGCAAAAAAGTAAAGGTTGGCAAATACATTTTTGAATAAAGCTTGATTTAAAATGAAAAGTGAAAGTGAAGGGATAAGATAACGTTGATTTAAAAGTTGGTCTTCAAAGTGACAGCCTGAATGGAACACTGGGAACTGAAGGAGGGAGGTTTGTGATGATGCAGAAGAGAAGTGGTAATAACCATGCATCCTTGAACGCCAGGATTGGACCCATGTTGCAGTGCTCTCTCGACTGAGGCGTTAGCAGTGTTTGTTCTCCTTTTCCGTGCCTTCTTTCAGCTTCCTCTTCTATTCAGAAGAAATTTAAGGATCTTTGTTATTCATGACATTGCCTCCCAAGGATTAAGATCAAAGGTAGCTTTTTGTTTCTTCACAAGTAACCAGCTTTTGTTTTTCATTTCTTTCCGTCTTGTGTGGTGGACATCCTTGTCCTGTGTCTTGCCTCCCTTCCATGGTTAGTGGGAGGTAGGCTTCCCATGCATGCCATCCCAACCTGCCTGTCTTCACCAGGCCTTCTCATTGGTTGTGCAGTCGGCAGGAAGCTCTTAGTAAGCAGTCAATGCCACTTCGAGGACCAGTGAGACTGACGGCGCTGACCTTCCCAGGGCCCAGTCAGACAGCTGCCTGTAGGAGTTTGATTTGCCCTTCCCATCACTACTGTCTGTCATTCTGTCATTGTAGCCTTCCTTCTTTTGGCTTTAGCTTTCAGGTTCCCCATATGAAAAAGCAAATAGATGAAGACTTCTGGACCTCAACCGATATTCATTCATGCCCTAATCCCTGAAACGTGTGTATACATTACTTTCCATGGTAAAGGTACTTGGCAGATGAAATTCAGGTGTGGACCTTAAAATAGGGAAGATTATCCTGGATTTCCCCGCTGGCCCAATCTAATCACACGAGCCCTTAAAAGTAGAGAATGATCTACAGCTGGAGGCAAGAATTCACCGCCCCGTGCCGCCTCTGAGGTGTCGAGTTTGTGTGCAAGAGACCTTGAATGTGGTTGTTAGCTGACAGCAAGCAAGGATGTGGGGATCTGTCTTCCAAGTGCAAGGAGCTGGATTTTGCTAACCATCTGAATACTTTCTAAGGTAGGTTCTTCTCACAGCCTCCTGATGAGAGCACAGCTCTTTGCATGATTTTGGTTTTGTGAGATTAAGCGGAGAAACCAGCCAAGCCCATCCAGATGTCTGACCTACAGAACTGTGAGATAATAAATTTGTGTTTTGTTTTGTTTTTTTGAGACAGAGTTTTGCTCTTTCACCCAAGCTGGAGTGCAATGGCGCTATCTCGGCTCACTGCAACCTCCGTCTTCCGGTTTCAAGCGATTCTCCTTCCTCAGTCTCCCGAGTAGCTGGGATTACAGGCGCAAGCCACCACGCCCAGCTAATTTTTATATTTTTAGTAGAGACGGGGTTTCACCATGTTGGCCAGGCTAGTCATGAACTCCTGACCTCGTAATCTGCCCGCCTTAGCCTCTCAAAGTGCTGGGTTTACAGGCGTGAGCCACCTAGCCCGGCCAAATTTGTGTTGTTTTAAGCTGTGAAATTGCTTAGTTTATGATGGCAGAGATAGGAAATTTAATACACTACCATATTTATGCTTCTGTACACAAGTTATAATTAGCCAGCTCTTAAACTGAGAGAAAAGATTTTTTAAAAAAATAAGGACTATTTTATTAAAATTAGGAATTAAAATTCTGTAATGGACTAATTCTTTTATGAAAAACAATTACTAGAAAAGTGAAATTTTAAAAAGCATAGAAAAGCCTCAACTTTTTTATTTACTTATTTTTGATTCAACAGGATAAAATTGCTCTTTCAAACTGCTATAAAAGTTTCTAAATACTTTGTTGTTCAAAAAAATAATTATAAAAAAACACAATGGGATAAGTTATGCTGAGAAACGCAGCAATGAATACAGTTGAAGAAAACAAAGCAACTCTACATTGATACATCGGCACAAACAGGAAGAGCAAATGCACCACCGAGACGTAAATGTCTACAGGCCATTTTTGTACATGCTCCTTTAGAAATACCACTCTGAAAAGATCTTGTCCACTAGGTAAGAGAATGAGTACACATATAATCACAAATGCACGCTGACCATGACTTTATTTTAAAATTAGCAAACAGTACTGTAGAAACATTGATATGTAAATTTCTAAGATGCTACATCTTAGATTTAGTTGGCAAAGGGCACATTTAGCAATAAGCGTGAGTTTAGTCTTCCACGTAGAAACCAGAAACACTAAACTGTAAAAAAAAAAAAATTCATATTGTTTTAAAATACCAGTTTAATATAAGGTTGTAAAAATGCATAGACTTTTGCATAAAAGAACTGGCTGTACAAGAGTACTTCCCTTTCACAGTATTCCTTTTTACTTCATATGCGAGTTATTGATTATGCTGTAGGATGTAACTGTTATAGCACTGAAAGGCAACTATTGAAGGAAGAGGCAGAAAAAGGAATGTATGTAAGGCAATTTTTCTTAAAAGTACAATAAGCTTAACAGTGTTTTAGGAAGACAAAACTTAGTCAAGGCTAGCTTGATTCTCACTGAATAAAAACGATGGGCTAAATGCTGAGCTCCTGTGTGGATCTAATAATCAATGCCTTGGTTGCTATATTGGTAATCTCTGGGGTAGTCATCCTGGTATTTGCTATGACACTCATCGGGGTATTCTGCCTGATAATCACTATCACTGATTTCCGAATCATTTGTTCCTGTTTTTTGACTTCCATTGTGAATGACAGGTTCTGTTGTAGCAGGACAGTATTTGGGATCATATACTTGCCGCCCAAGTCCATAGACACTCATTCTTTTCTGGGAAGCAACTTTGTCGATACCTATCTATAGAGAAATTGTTGAGTCGTCCACTGGCTGTAATGCTAGCTTCTGATCATAGATATCTCTTCTTGTACCTGGCGCTAACATCCCTGCCTGGCTCCTTTGTTAGTGCCCATCTGCAGGCTAATTGTGGTCTGGTCAAAAGGTTTGTCAGTTTGCATTTTGGGATCATAAGATGCCTCCTACTCCCGTAAGCTGTCATACCTGTCTGGCTGGCACATGTGTTGGCTCCCATCTGCAGACCAATTACACTTTGGCCAGCTTTTAATTTTCCTTCATCAAAACGTCTTGTTTTTCTGCATACTTAACTCTAATGTGAATGGTTGTATGGAATCCTTTTATTTAGTCAGACCTGCTAGAGCCACCAGAGTAGTCTGAACCTGGGTCATATTTCCATTCTCGAAAAGATCACTTGCTTTGAATACGTCATGTGGCTTCATACCATAAGCCTGAATAGCTTTAATAAAGTTGTCAATGTTCTCCAGCTGAGGCCAGTTCAGTGAGGACTCATTGACCTTTTTCACTCAGCCTGGCTGTAGCTTGTTTCTGAGTTCACAGAGGATGATGCCATCCTTTAAACCAAGCTGGAAGTTGGTGCCAGTGCTCATGCCTGTCACTTCTTCTATCCAATTGCGAATATCTTCTTCTGCCTGATGATCATGCTTGGAAGCAATCTTGTTCTTGACCTCGGCTGAGAGCCTGTGGGAAGGACCCTTGTTGAAGTGAGTCATGGTGGCTCGGGCAGCAGGAAGAGGCTGCGCTGGGGTCCAGGGTCTCTCACACTTTGCTTTCTGGCTCTTGCCCCAAGAAGTGGCCACTGCAGGGGGATGATCGGAACTCATTCCTCCGGGTGGCACAGGAGATGGGTGTGGGCAGTGCCTGGGCAACTGGGTGACTGGGTGTTGCAGAGCCTTGGAATCCACGCTGAAGTGCCTGGTTGCCTCAGTCACTGCCCACCTCACTTGCTGCCCACACTGCGGTTCCCCAATGCTTGCTCTTAAATACCTGTTTATCCCTTGCAGATTTGTGATCTGTTTGTGGGCTGGCATCAGTCCACAGATAACATTTTGAGTAGGACTGAAAAAAGCTCCATTACTTACAATTTGTGAGGATGTAAACACACAAATTGGAAGTAGGCTATAAACAGATATCTAGGGATAAGAGACTCAGCATTGAATAGTTGTGGTTAACATTATGGTACTCACAGGTATGTAAATCTGTGAAGCAATTGCCGTTAACTAAGTAAGTCATGACCGTTGTGTGCCCTACAGTCTGATCAGCACTAATATAGTAACACAGAAATCACTAAGTTTAGCAAGTTGGGAGAATTATTGAAAAGGCCAGGGGTGGCCTAAGCTTCCTGGTTCATTTGTTGCCAACTGTCTTAGTCCATTTTCACAATGCTAATAAAGATATAACTGAGACTGGGTAATTTACACAGGAAAGAGTTTTAATGGACTTACAGTTCTGCATGGCTGGGGAGACCTCACAATCATGGTGGAAGGCAAGGAGGAGCAAGCCATGTCTTACATGGATGGCAGCAGGCAAAAAGAGAGAGAGCTTATGCAGGGAAACTCCCCCCTATGAAACCATCAGATTTCATGAGACTTATTCACTATCACGAGAAGAGCATGGGAAAGACCCATCCCCGTGATTCAATTACCTTCCACTGGGTCTCTCCCACAACAGATGGGAATTGTGGGAACTACAATTTAAGATAAGATTTGGATGGGGACACATCCAAACCATATCATTCCACCCCTCTCCCCACCCAAATCTCATGTTCTTACATTTCAAAAGCAATCATGCCTTTCCAACAGTCCCCCAAAGTCTTAACTCATTTCAGCATTAACTCAAAAGTTCATAGTCCAACATCTTATCTGAGACAAGGGAAGTCCCTTCCACCTATGAGTCCATAAAATCAAAAGTAAGTTAGTTACTTCCTAGATATAATAGAAATACAACCATTCCAAATGGGAGAAATTGGCCCAAAAAAAGGGGCTACAGGCCCCATGTAAGTCTGAAACCCAGAGGGGCAGTGAAGTGTTATTATTTTTACTTTTTGAGGCAGAGTCTTGCTGTGTCACCCAGGCTGGAGTACAGTGCAGTGGCATGACCTTGGTTCATTGCAACCTCTGCCTCCTGGGTTCAAGTGATTCTTGTGCCTCAGCCTCCCAAATAGCTGGGATTATAGGCATGCACCATCATGCCCAGCTAATTTTTGTATTTTTAGTAGAAACGGGGTTTCACTACATTGGAAAGTCTGGTCTAGAACTCCTAAACTTGAGTGGTCCACCTGCTTCGGCCTCCCAAAGTGCTGAGATTGCAGGCATGAGCCATTGCACCTGGCTGAATCTTAAAACTCCAAAATGATCTTCTTTGACTCAAGGTCTCACATTCTGGTAACACTGATGCAAGAGGTGGATGCCCATGGTCTCGGGCAGCTCTGCCCTGTGGCTTTTCAGGATACAACCTTGCTCCTGGCAGCTTTCATAGGCTGGCATTGAGTGTCTGCAGCCTTTCCAGGCACATAGTGCAAGCTGTCAGTGGATTCTGGGGTCTGGAGGATAGTGGCCCTCTTCTCACAGCTTCACCAAATGGTGCCCCAGTAGGAACTCTGTGTGGGGACTCTGACCCTACATTTCCCTCCCACACTGCCCTAGCAGAAGTTCTCCATGAGGGACCCACCACTGCAGCAAACTTCTGCCTGGGCATCCAGGCATTTCCACACAGCCTCTGAAATCTAGGCAGAGGTTCCTAAACCCCAATTCTTGATTTCTGTGCATTTGTAGACTCAACGATACATGGAAGCTGCCAAGGCTTGGGGCTTGCACCCACTGAAGCCGTGTCCCAAGCTCTACATTTGCTCCTTTCAGCCATGGCTGGAGTGGCTGGAATGCAGGGCACCAAGTCCCTAGGCTGTACACAGCATGGGGACCCTGGGCCCATGAAACCGTTTTTTTTACTTCTAGGCCTCTGGGTCTGTGATGGCAGGGGCTGCCACAAAGGTCTCTGACATGCCCTGGAGACATTTTCCCCATTGTCGTGGTGATTAACATTTGGCTCCTCATTATTTATGCAAATTTATGCAGCCAGCTTGAATTTCTCCTTAGAAAATGGGATTTTCTTTTGTATTGCATTGTCAGGCTGAAAGTACTTTGAACTTTTATGCTCTGTTTCCCTTATAAAACTAAATGCCCTTAACAGCACCCAAGTCACCTTTTGAATGCTTTGCTGCTTAGAAATTTCTTCTGCCAGATACCCTAAATCATCTCTCTCAAGTTCAAAGTTCCACAAGTCTCTAGGACAGGGGCCAAATGCCAGCAGTCTCTTCACTGAAAATATTACGAGGTTCACCCTTGCTCCAGTTACCAACAAGTTTCTCATTTCCATCTGAGACCTCCTCAGCATGGACTTAACTGTCCATATTGCTATCAGCATTTTGGGCAAAGCCCTTCAACAAATCTCTAGAAAGGTCTAAACTTTCCCACATTTTCCTGTCTTCTTCTGAGCTCTCCAAACTGTTCCAACCCATGTTTATTACCCAGTTCAAAAGTTGCTTTCATATTTTTGGGTAACTTTTCAGCAGCACACCACTCCTGGTGCCAATTTACTGTATTACTCTGTTTTCAGGCTGCTGGTAAAGACATACCAGGGACTGGGTAAATTATAAGGAGACCCTGCAGTTCATTAGTTGAGAGTGACAATTCCAGAGTGCCCAGCTGAGCATATAATAAGAAGGCAACTGGAGAAAAGCTTCAATTACTTTATGATTCTACCTATGATTTGTTCTTAAAGCAGAGAAGCATCTTTTTATTTGTTTTTTGATATCCTTGTTTGATGAAAGTAGCATCATTTTAGAAAAAAGATCTTTGTTTTAGTCAAAATGACACATACTCATTGAAAAAATAAACCCCATCAAAACTGGAATGATACAAAGAAGTGCAGACAAGCAAAAATCACCTGCAATGCCAGAACCCAGAAATAACCAATGTTAACAGTTTTGTAAACGGTCTTCTGGTCGTCTCTACATATGAGCATATATGCATAGATATGAAAACACTTTTACATAAATAGGATCATATTATACATAATGTTCTATAATCTGCATTTCTTCAGTCAAATAAACATTTTTCCCTGACATCAAATATAGGTCTCTATATAATGTTTAATAGCTGCACATACAAGAGAATGTATATATCATGGTTTATTTAACCCAGTCTTGCATTTATTGACATTTGGCATATATGTCTTTAACATTATAAATAACAAGTGAACACTCAGGTGCATGTCTTTCAGCACATGGATAATTTCTCCTTAGGCTAAAAACCTGTAAGTGGAATAGCTGTATAAAAGCATGAACTGCTTTCCAGAAAGTTTCTTTTGGTTACTCTTCTATTCACAATGCACAATAATATTTTCATACTTGATAACATTGTATTGCTAATTCCAATGGGCAAAAACCATGTCCTTACTGTTTAATGTTGACTGCACTTTTATCTGTTTACTGGGCATTTGTGGAAATGTGCGTGCATGTGTGTATGTGTGTGTGTGTATGACTTCCTTTTCATGTTCTTTGTTTATTGACTGTTCATTCTTCGTAGTATTAACTTTTTGTGTATTTGAGATTGACCATTTTTGCCTATTATGTATTTTATATATATGTCTTATGTCATTTTAAATATAATCAAATGTATTAGTTTTTGTGATTTCTAGTTTTCATGATATATTTTGAAAGGCCTAATTGTTTTGTTATAAAGTCTGAACTTGAGTTATGAATGCAAGTTTTCCCTGTCAAATGGCTAATCTCTTTCCCAAACACCATTTACTTACCCCTTAAGGGATTTACTTTTCCCTATTTGATCCATTTCCCCCAATTTGAAAATATCATCTTTGTCATATGCTAACTTCCTGTATGTTCTTGGGTGTATAGACACTCATGCATACAGGAAGACTCTTTATTTGACTTTTATTTAAAGTAGGAGGTAGGAAAGTGATCTGTTGAAACCATGACAGAGAATGTCACAGATAAAGCACTGTTTTCTTTTTCAGTCATTCACCTGTCAAAGTTATCCCTGTTTATTTGTAGAAAATTTGAACTTTCCATTTTCCTAACTTTCAACTTTCAATTGAATGACTCTGATTCTACTGGGAAAAAAAAAGCTATACTATTTGATGCCAGATATATGACAGTGTGGGCTGATGAGGAGGAACTGGAAACAAATGACAGGTGATTACTGCTTTGTGTCTGGTGTGCCATGACTCTATTGAAGTGGGGCAGTGTTGATCAAATATTTTTGTGTAATGCTTTTTCTTCCTCTGGGAGGGATGCTGAAGAGGGGCAGCTGAAGGAGCAGTTTTTAGCAAATTGGTCATGGCTTTCTTAAACATTGTGATTCGATTGATATAGACCATTTTTTCAGCCTGTGAGAGACTTTTCATTACAGGCCAACACATAAAAACCATAGACTTAAATTGCCCAGGCTGTTTGGTATCCTAAGTCAGTGTGAAACTTTTGGCCTTTGTGGAAGCCTTTTGGAGGCCACCGAACAGACTTGGAGCCATATCTACTCCCCTCCCAGCTTTCCTGACGTTCAGTGCTTATTATTGCTCCTATCCATGGCATTCTTCTCTGTGCTTATATGAAAGGAAAATAAATCACTAAGCCAAGGGAAAAGTCAGAGTGGGAACTACATCAGGCAAACCTGCCTCCCATTTTATTCCTAAATAAGATAGCTACAAAGATAAGAAGCTACATACCTCCCTCACAATTTGCCACAGTTCCTTGTCCACAAGGAAATTCCCTGTAGACAAAGGACAGACAGAACTCAAAGTCATCCCTCTGAGGCTCACCTGAGACAAACGCACATCTGATTCCTTCTTTTGCCCTATTGTTTATGTAAAGGTGTAGACTGACTGAGCCAGACTAAGTTGTGTATTGAGTAGAAGGCAACTAATGGGCAAAACAACCAGCTAGCATCAAAATGGTAGGATCAAATTGACACATAACAATATTAACCTTAAATGTAAATGGCCTAAATGCCCCAATCAAAAGATACAGACTGGCAAATTGGATAAAGAGTCAAAACCCATTGGTGTGCTGTATCCCGGAAACCCATCTCATGTGCAAGGACACACATAGGCTCAAAATAAAGGGATGGAGGAAGATTTACCAAGCAAATGGAGAGAGAGAAAAAAAAAAGCAGGAGTTGCAATCCTAGTCTCTGATAAAACAGACTTTAAACCAACAAAGATCAAAAGAGACAAAGAGACATAGTGGTAAAAGGATCAATACAACAAGAACAGCTAACTCTCCTGAATATATATGCACCCAATACAGGAGCACCCAGATACATAAAGCAAGTTCTTAATGACCTACAAAGTGACTTAGACTCCCACACAGTAATAGTGGGAGGCTTTAACACTCCACTGTCAATATTAGATCAGAGAGACAGAAAATTAACAAGGATATCCAGGATCTGAATGCACACCTGGACAAAGTGGACCTAATTGACATCTACAGAACTCTCCACCCCAAATCCATAGAATATACATTCTTCTCAGCACCACATCACACCTACTCTAAAATTGACCACATAATTGGAAGTAAATCACTCCTTAGCAAATGCAAGAGAATGGAAATCATAACAGTCTCTCAGACCACAGTGCAATCAAATTAGTACTCACGATTGAGAAACTAACTCAGAGCCACACAACTTCATGGAAACTGAACAACTGCCTCTTGAATGTTGACTGGATAAACAATGAAATGAAGGCAGAAATTAAGATGTTCTTCGAAACCAATGAGAATGAAGACACAATGTACCAGAATCTATGGGAGACATTTAAAGCAGTGTCTAGAGGAAAATTTTTAGCAACAAATGCCCACATGAGAAACAAGGAAAGATCTAAAACTGACACCGTATCATCAAAATTGAAAGCTAGAGGAGCAAGATCAAAAAAACTCAAAAGCTAGCAGAGACAAGAAATAACTAAGATCAGAGCAGAACTGAAGGAGATAGAGACACAGAAAACCCTTCAAAAAATCAATAAATCCAGGAGCTGGTTTTTTTGAAAAGATCAATAGCCAGATTAATAAAAAAGAAAAGAGAGAAGAATCAAATAGATGCAATAAAAAATGATAAAGTGGATATCACCACCGATTCCACAGAAATACAAACTACCACCAGAGATTACTACAAACAACTCTATGCACATAAACCAGTAAACCTGGAAGAAATGGATAAATTCCTGGACACTTGCACCCTCCCAAGCCTAAACCAGGAAGAAGTCGAAACCCTGATAGACCAATAACAAGGGCTGAAGTTGAGGCAGTAATTAATAGCCTACCCACCAAAAAAAGCCCAGGTCCAGAGGGGTTCACAGCTGAATTATACTAGACATACAAAGAGGAGCTGGTACCACTCCTTCTGAAACTATTCCAAAAAATCCAAAAAGAGGGAATCCTTTCCAAATCATTTTATGAGACCAACATCATCCTGATACCAAAACCCAGCAGAGACTCAAGAAGAGAAAACTTCAGACCAATATCCATGATGAACATAGATGCAAAAATTTTCAATAAAATACTGGCAAACTGATTTCAACAGCACATTGAAAAGCTTATCCATCGCTATCAAGTAGTCTTCATCTGGGGGTGCAAGCCTGGTTCAACATACACAAGTCTATAAACGTAATTCACCACATAAACAGAACCAAAGACAAAAACCACATGATCATCTCAATAGATGCAGAGAAGGCCTTTGACAAAATTCAACAGCCTTTGTGCTAAAAACTCTCAATAAATTAGGTATCGATAGAACGTATCTCAAAATAATAAAAGCTATTTACAACAAACCCACAGCCAATATCATACTGAATGGGCAAAAACTGGAAGCATTCCCTTTGAAATCTGGCACTAGACAAGGATACCCTCTCTCACCACTCCTATTCAATATAGTATTGGAAGTTCTAGCCAGAGCAATCAGGCAAGCAAAAGAAATAAAGGGTATCCAATAAGGAAAGGAGGAAGTCAAATTGTCTCTATTTGAAGATGACATGATTGTATATTTAGAAGACCCCATCTTCTCAGCCCAAAATCTCCTGAAACTGATAAGCAACTTCAGCAATCTCAGGATACAAAATCAATGTGCAGAAACCACAAGCATTTCTATACACCAATAACAGACTTAAAGAGAGCCAAATCAAGAACAAACTGCCATTCACAATTGCTACAAA
>CAUYLG010061810.1:0-42501 GCA_963573385.1 Cacajao melanocephalus
GGTGACAGAGCAAGACTCAGTCTCTTAAAAATATATACATAGGCTAGACATGGTGGCTCACACCTATAATCCTAGCACTTTGGGAGGCTGAGGCAGGCAGATCACCTGAGGTCAGGAGTTGAAGACCAGCCTGGCCAACACGATGAAAACCCTTCTCTATTAAAAACAATACAAAATTAGCTGAGCGTAGTGGTGCATGCCTATAATCCCAGCTACTCAGGAGGCTGAGGCAGGAGAATCGTTTGAATCTGGGAGGCAGAGGTTATGGTGAGCTGAGATAGTGCCATTGCACTCCAGCCTGGGCAACAAGAGTGAAGTTCCATCCCCCGCAACCCTACCCCCAAAAACACATATATGAAAAATAAAAATAATTTATTTTACTCTTATGCAATTTAGGACCTTTTTAAAAAACCACAATCACATGGTTTAAAAAAATAAATTGTTTGCATAACATGGAATTAATATTGATATTTTAAATTAATAGTTGAAATAAATTACATGTAATATTTTTAGTCACTGTGTTCTTACTAGATTATATACAAAGATTTAGATATGTTTCACTAGTAATTTTTTAACATGTCTTTATTAGAATGCTTTGCTAGTGGAATAATTTAAGTAATGATTATTGTTAATAATTATGATCTCTCTCACATTTCTAAGGACTTAGATATTTCCTTAAAAGCCCTCAGATACCTTAAAAATTTTGGGGTTTTGCAACCCTGTGGAATATGTCATCACATTTGAAAATAAATTTTCTGGGATTCTGAAGGAAGGTAAAACAAGACAAACTTGTTTCTACTTTCATATAAACAATATCATGAAAATAAATGACATCAAATACTCATATTAAGACCTTTATTTAATTTTTTACCTAATAGCTATTGATAAGGCCTTTACTAAACTCTAGATATAGATAGATGGAAAATTTTATTGTTAAAAATCTTATAAAGCTACAAATTAGTGAGGACAAAGAGGTGATATACTTTAACTTGAATAATACTCATCTATGGGAAGCGGGGATGACAAGATCTTCCCTGGCAGATATTTTCAGAAGATGGAAACTTACAGAGGATTTATGAAAAAAACAAAAAGATTCCACCTCACACCCATTAGGATGGCTACTATTAAAAAGATAAACCCAGAAAATAACAAATGTTGAAGAGGATGTGGAAAAATTGGAACCTTTGTATGCTGTTAGTGCCACTGCTATGGAAAATGGCATGACGGTTCCTCAAAAAGCTAAACATAGAACTACCATATGACTTAGCAATCCCACTTCTGGTACTTACTCAAAAGAACTGAAAGCAAGGATTAGAACAGATATTTGCATAATGTGCGTATATAGCAGCGTTTTCACAACATCCAAAAGGTAGAAGCAACTCAAGTGTTCACATACAGAGGAATGGATAAACAAAATGTGAGATATATATATACGCATACACATATACATATATAGCTGAATAATTTTTTATATCTATATATCTTTATATAGAGATATATAGATATAAAAAAATTATTCAGCCTTAAAAAAATTTTTTGACATGCTACAATGTGGATGAACCTTAAGAACATCAAGTGAAATAAACCAATCACAAAAACACGAATACTATATGATTCCACTTACGTGAGGTACCTGGAGTAGTCAGACTCAGAGAGACAGAAAGTAAAACCATGGTTGACAGGGGCTGGGGGAAGAGAAGAAATAAGAATTTTTTTTTTTTTGAGACAGAGTCTCACTCTGTCACCCAGTCTGTAGTGCAGTGGCGCGATCTCGGCTCACTGCAACCTCCGCCTCCTGGGTTCAAGCGATTCTTCTGCCTCAGCCTCCCCGGTAGCTGGGACTACAGGAGGATTTATTCTTTAATAGATACAGAGTTTCAGTTTTCCAAGACAGAAAGGGTTCTAGAGATGGACGGTGGTGACGTTGCACGACACTGTGAATACACGTACTTGATGTCACTGAATTGTACCCTTAAAAATGGTTAAGATGATAAATTCTATGTTTATTTTGTTGCTGTAAAAATAATTTAAAAATGTATGAAGACAGAAACAGCAGCAGAAATAAATTTAAAATCTTCCAGGCTTTGTAAAATCAGCAATCATTTCTTTTCTTTTCGGTTTGAGGTATCTCATTTTATCTTTTGCTCAGAGAGTAATTCCCTAATGTGATGCTTACACGTTCTCCACTGCCCAAACCCTGATGGCTCTGCTTGCTGCTACATTCCAAGAGTTCCTATCCTAATTGATATTTCACTCTAATAAGATTTTCTGGCTTCTACAGTGTTGATCTATCAATTGTTGACATATCTTGGGAGATGGCCAGGCATAACTACAGTGGGATGGGCAGCCTTGGAGGGGCTGGGGAATTGGGCTCCAAGAGAAAATGCAGTCAGTGGAAGAGGTAGCAGGGCAGGGCTAACCCACAAGTCAGTACGGAGCACTGTGTGGTTCATCGCAAGGTTGCAGGGTGTCCCAGCACGGAATTCTGGTGGGTGGTGATATTCTGTGATCCAACAGGGACTTAGGCAGGCAGAAGGTATTGGAGAAAGTTGTTAGTGGTTTATGGTTAGGATGGTCATCCCCAGAGGGGAGATTAGCAAGATCAAGGCAAGGCCCTGAGCCTCAAGTGACTGAGAAATTTGGCAGGTTCAAAGGCAAAATTCTTAGCACTCAGAATGCTGGTTATTAGATCTTTCCATGGAGGTAGTCTGGCTAGGCTGACTGAGCCTGACTTATAGAGTGTGGGGCTAAAGTTTACACCCCTCCTGCATTAAGTCAGGATTGGCTCAAGTTTGCATAGGGCATGGCTTAGGGCGATGAGGACCATGAGCTCATCAACTGGTTGACCATGACTCACGATAAAGTTGAGTCGTCCATTCTAGAAACATTGAGCTTTAGGGTTGTTTGTATTACAAGCAGCTTCTCAAAAATAACAAGACTGTTAGTAGTAAAGAATCTAGCACCCTAAAGACCACAGTGCATGTCAGAATTTATAAACCCACAACACAAAGCTATTTTGAGGTGGAAGCACTTTGTGCTCTGCTCCGGAAGGAAAAATATTGGCAAAATATCTATCCCTAATATTTCTCTGGTGTAATCAACAAATGCTGTGTGCTTCTACCTGGCCTCCCAGACAGAAGAGCTTGAGTAGAGAGAAGCCGTTGACCTTAGTGAGAAGACCCCATCATCAAAACAGTGTTCTGTCTATGAAATATGATGTAATTTTATATGGCATCCACTTCAAATCCAGAGGGGAGGGTGCACAGAACCCTTGGCTTCACCACAGAGAAAGAGAGGCAATCTAAAACACCTGCAAAGCAATCCTCACACAGTTCTCCTTCAAGAGCTTTGGGGAAGCACCTGCTGTGGATGCTGTCATCAGAGCCTCTGAACTGGGTAATGCTGGCATTTTATTGAGGGGGAAACAAAGTCCTGGGAGCTGAAGTTGTTTTCTCAAGACCACTTGTTCAGGCAATGGCAATCCTGATTGTCATTGAATAGGATCTGGCCATGATGGGGTTAAAGGGGAATGAATGGACTCATGCTCATCTGGATGGGACTTACCACAGCAGTCATCATCGTGTCCCATGAAGCTCGCCTCACAACCATCAGCTCTAGGAAACTTCTGCTCCAGAATGCAGTTGTGGAGTCCTTGAGATGAGCCAGCCTAGCCCTTGAGGTACAGTGACTGCCTTTGTCCTTTAGTAAAAAAGGTAAAATTACAATATGCAGGTGGACAGAGTTTTGTGATGTTTGCTGAGAAGTAGGAAGCAGAACCACCCTCCAGGGAACCCCACTTTCCCCAGCATCAGCTACACACCCTGTTCTCTAGCGTTCAGTCAGCCGCCTGAGTCTCGGTAGTTCAGCAGGTTGGCAGGCTGCATAGCTGTTGAGGAGACCAGACCTCTGACCTCTCTTCCTTTCTCAGACTGGGCACCATGCCATGAACCAGCCTTGGAAGAAAAAAATCAGATATTTTAAAGAAAAATGCCCCTGGACTCAGAAATGTTCTAATTCATAGTGCATTGTCATTGACCAGGAACACATCTATGTTAGTTTCCTATTGTTGCTGAAACATTCTGCCACAAACTAGGTGGCTTAAAACAACACACGTCAGTCGTGGTGGCTCACACCAGTAATCCCAGCACTTTGGGAGGCTGAGGTGGGCAGATCACCTGAGGTCAGGAGTTTGAGACCAGCCTGGCCAACATGGTGAAACCCTGTCTCTACTACAAATACAAAAATTAGTCAGGCATGGTGGCAAGCACCTGTAGTCTCAGCTCCTCAGGTGGCTGAGGCACGGGAATCGCTTGAACCTTGAGGGGCCGAGGTTGCAGTGAGCTGAGATTGCATCACTGCACTTCAGCCTTGGTGACAGAGTGAGACTCCCTCAAAAACAACAAAACAAAGCAAAAAATACAAATGTATTGCATTTCTGGAGGTCAGGACTCTGACATGAGTCTCACTGGGCCAAAGTCAAGGTAATGGCAGGCTTGCCTTCCATTCTGGAGGTGGTAGGGGAGAATCCATTTTCTCACTTTTTCTAGCTTCGAGAGGCTGCCTACATTCCTTGGTTTGTTTGTGGCCCCTTCCATCTTCAAAGCCAGCAATGGCTGCTGGAGATTCATATGACATCACTCTGACCTGGACTCTTTGCCGCCCTCCTTCACTTATAAAGACCCTTCTAAGGAAGAGGAGGAAAAAAGGAAGGAAGAAGGGAAGGAAGGAAGGGAGAGAGGGAGGAAAAGAATAAAGAAAAAAAGAAATCAAAGTATGTGGAATAGAAAATATGGCACAGCCATCACATGTTTTGAGGCTAAATATTGTTGCAGTTCTTCTACCTACACCTGTGTGCACTGGCTTGTGGTGTAAGATGCATTTTCGCAGTGAGATAGTCTGAGCTAGAGGGGCCCACAGGGCAACTGCAGATGTTTGCATGAAGCGGTTCCCCACCCAGAGTTGCTACCCCTAATCTGTGTTGAGAAAGATGAATCTGCTTATCTGTGCAGAGGCTTTCGAAGGGACTTGAGGTGACTGAAAGGAGGAAAGGATGGGAATGTGGAGCAAGGAGATCAATCAGAAGAGGACGAGATGAGAGTTCAAAAGGAAAAAAATAAAGTGAAATGAAATTAAGAACATTAATCATGTGAGACAAGAACAAAAATAGTGGAGTCAGACAAGAAATCAGCCAGGAAGATAAGCCCAGACTCAAAGGCTTTCTTGAGTGAAAGAACAAAGGGGAGAAAATTTAAACTCCAAACCAAAACAACCCTGCTTTCGTGTTCCTTCTTGCATCCACTGAACCAAACCTCCAGCTGCCTCATGCCGCTGCAGGCACTTGTGCCAAAAGCACACGTGAACCACGCTGGACATCAGAGGCTTGCTGGTGCCTAGGGGCCTTGTGACCTCCAGCTGCCCTGAGCTGTGAAATCAGAGCTGGAGGAAGCAAATGTGACAAGACCCGGTCTGAGCTATGGGCAGGGAGGTGGACCGACAATGGACAGCCCCTGTGGGAGGTTCATATTTAATGCTTGCAGAACACCCCATGTCCTTGACCCAGACGCTCAACTCATCACGACCTCAGGTGCAACAACGACTGAGCACTATGAATGCAAAACAGGCGTCATGATCCTGTTATGAACAGGGAGAAACTGGGTCTCAGAGGAGTCCGAGAAATGGCACAGGATCAGTAAGTGGCAGGGTGGTGACTCCAGATGCCCTCTGAACTCCATGCGGGGCTCTTTTCACCACAACAGGGACTTCCAAAGCATATGTTTGGAGGAGACTGACCCATGCTGATCACACAGAAAAACTGTCCTGGCCATTTATGCCACAGGCTTCCATGCCCCCACCTCTCACCAAGTCCTTGCTGTGAGGTTCAGACAAGTCACTCTGTAGAGGTAGGGTAAGTAGGATACATTTGGTGGGAGGTGGGAAACCCAAGAACAAGCCTTTCTTCTCTCTCCCATCCAAGTACTAACCAGGCCCAACTCCAAAACCTTTCTTTTCTTTCAGGAATCCAGAACAGGTCTGGTGGGTAGAAGAAGGCAGTCCTTTCTTTTCAAGAAGCTTAGGGTCTCCTTTCTTCTCCTAAACTGGAATTCTAAGAAAAAATGTCAATTCACTCCCATACAAAAATTTATGAACACCTGGTTCTGTGTTACACTCACACCCGTTTTGTGTTCCGTTGGCATAAATACAATGTCAGCTTGTCTGCCTCTGCTCTTCTTCCTAGTCTTCTTTTCCATTTCTCTTTATGTCCTAAAGGACCCAGTCCTGCCTGGCAGCTCAGGCAGTGCCCAGCAGATTCTAATTGAGAGTGACAAGGAGGTGACATAAAAGCTCTGGAAAGGACACCCACTTCCAAAGGATGTCTGGGGAACTGAAGTGGGAACTTTGAGTCCTGCTCACCTGCCAGATGAAATGTCCTTAAGAAGAGAATATCTAGAGAGGCAGGAGCTGGGGGAAAGGCATGCGGACCTGTGGGGTTGAGAGAAGCTGGGTGATATGAGGACTACTGTGACCTCTCACCTGTCATCTTCCTCCTGAGTGACAGGCTGCTCACTAGGAAAGAGAGAGTGCTGTCCTACTACCACTCAAGAGGAAACATTAGCTTAAATGAAATTAGGCAGAAGTCTTTACTTTAGGACAAAATGAGTTTAATAAACAAACTCCCAAAGTCAGGGGTGGGATCCAGATTTGGGGGTCCTGAAGCTGATTTTTTGCCCTTTCCCTTTTTTAAAAAATTAGATGAGGTCTCGCTGTGTTGCCCAGGCTGGTCTAAAATTCCTGGGCTCGAGTGATCCTCCTACTTTGGCCTCCCAAAGTACTGGGATTGGTGGCCTTTTTAAGTAAAGGAACGCTAGGTACAGGCAAGGTATATTCAGTGCTTTTCTACAGAAGAGGAAAGCGGGTTTGAGAGCGGTCCAAGAACATATGATTCCGAGAACACAAATCACAAATATACCTTAGCTGTAGAGTTTTGAGTGGGACCTATATGAATAAATCTTATACCTCCTCAGTTTATGGTCAATCCACCTCTGTACTCTGTGTTTTCTGCACGTTTTTTTTTACCACTTTTTCTTTTTGGTGGGGGAACGGTACTCAAGAGACCATGTTCAAGGAACACACTTCTGGAACTCTGACCTAGTTTACACAGAAAGCTGCAGGGTCTTTGGTGGCACACGGGCTTTGCCGGGCAGATGGCCAGGCACATGCGATGGCTCCACTTAGGTCCCTTTTCAGCACCGCTTTTCAAATCTCCTGAACAATGCAGTGGCACTTGGACTGCTGCTTCTCTAACACACAAAGAAAGGAAAGTCACTTGCACCTGGGTGTTGACTCCAAGGGATTTATGGTTTTTTTTTTTTTTTGCTTTTGATTAATTCTGGACATGACTTAAAAAGCCGAACCATCCCAGAAACCAGACCAGGAAATGGTACCTTCTGAAGAGAATGAGCTCGGCCTGGCATAGTGGCTCACACCTGCAATCCCAACACTTTGGGATGCTGAGCTGGGCTGATCACCTGAGGTCGGGAGCTGGAGACCAGCCTGGCCAATATGGTGAAACCCCATCTCTACTAAAAATATCAAAATTAGCCAGATGTGGTGGCAAGCACCTGTAATCCCAGTTACTTGGGAGGCTAAGGCAGGAGTTTTGCTTGAACCCAGGAGGCAGAGTTTCCGGTGAGCGGAGATCGAATCACTGCACTCCAGCCTGGGCGACAGAGTGAGACTCTGTCTTCAAAAAAATTAAATAAATAAAATAAAATAAATAAAGAGAATGAGCCAATACCCTGAAAACCAGATCTCTGGGATGCATCTTGGCCAGAGCAGCAGAAAACTCTGCTGAAAACAACTTAGATGTTGTTCCTTTCATTTTGCTGGCTTTCAAAATGCTGCTTATTTCTGATTCATGTCACACAAGTCAGTGTGTGACAATTGTCAAAGATGAACTAGGGCTGTGCCTTTAAGAGAACACTGTTAATGTGTCTCTGATTACATCAACAAAGACGCTCTCTGGCATGTTAACTCATCACAGTTGATTGTCAAAAGTATATACTCATGCTGAAAACTCCGTGATAACACATTTGTCAATATTTCTAACTGTAATTTGGTTCAATAGTGATACAGGTATCAAAAAGATCTGAATTAAATGTGAGATGACTGGCCTTAAATTAGAGCACAAAGAATTCAGATTAGCTCAGAAGATTTATTAAGAGGGACAATTACTAAGCGCAGAAATAGGTATTAAGGGAAATTGTGGAATCTGTTTATCTGGAGGTTCTTAAAATAAAACAATGAGTATCTATAGAAGAAGATCCCAGGATCCTGATAGAAGAAAGGTAGCATAATCAATAGGCTGTTGAGGTTAAAATCAAACTCACTAAAATCACAGATACTCTGCTGAAAGTGTTCATTCAGGAGCCTTATATCCTCATATGGTTTGGCTTTGTGTCCCCACCCAAATCTCATTTTGAATTGTAATACCCATAATCCCCACGTGTCGAGGGAGGAAGCTGGTGGGAGGTAATGGAATCATCAGGGTGCAGTTTCCCCCATGCTGTTCTCATGATAGTGAGTGAGTTCTCATGAGATCTGATGGTTTTATACAGCAGTTTTCACTGCTCTTGCTAGTTCTCTCTCCTGCTGCCATGTGAAGAAGTTCTTTGCTTCCCCTTCACCTTCTGCCAGGATTGTAAGTTTCCTGAGGCCTCCCGAGCCATGCAGAACTGTGTGTCAATTAAACCTCTTTCCTTGATAAATTAGCCAGTCTCTGGCAGTTCTTTATAGCAGTGTGAGAATGGACTAATACATACCCAGGTGGCATTTTGACTCCTCAGTGTCTTACTTGCTGGTGCTATTTATGTTGCAAGAGTTAGAAACTCCATTTTGGGACACACTAGCCAGGTATGAACTGGCGGTTAGCTCATTAACTAAACTAGTGGTTAGTCATTACTAACTCTGCAGTGCCTTCTTACCCATTCTGGTAATTACACTTTATAAGGTAAGGCAATTATTATTATTTCCAATGGTATACTTATTGTCTACTGTTTTTGAGCACTTACTATACATTAGGCATTGTGCTAATTCTTTACACATATCACATCGTTTTCCCCTCTTAACAATATTTTAAGATGTGTATTACATCTAGTTCACAATGTTTCAACTGGGTCTTGGGGAGACTAAGTAACCTGCTGAAGATCATACAGCAAGATTCAGACTCAGGCCCATCTCATTCTAAAGCGTTTGCTTTTAGGTAATACAAAGTGTGGTTAATGTTTTTAAAAGCATATCAAACAGCATATAATGTTAGCTCTTATATGTAATCACATTGGGCAGCTATACTCTTCCATGGGTGCTCAGAAGATGCTGGGACCTCTTTTGGACTTGGCTTCATTTCCATAGGCTTTTCACAGAGAATGACATAATTTCCATCAATCCCTGAAAATTCAAATAAGATGAGAAAGACCTTTCATGGATATTGACTGTTTAATAACTTGAGGTTCTCCTTAAAAAAATAAAAGTTCTGCTGCTCAGTATGTTTAAAACTGTAATATATTGTTACAAAAATTCTCCAAATTCTTTAAGGACATGTCCTTGGTAGAAGGGAAACCTGAGGATTATTCCAAGCCAAACCTGTGAATTGAGAGAATAATTAATCAATTATAAAAAATGAGGTGTGAATGATAAAATAATGATGGTGATTTTCTGATGGGACATCGGACATAGGCACTGATTATGTACATTTTATATTCACATCACAACCGCTGTGGCTCCATCTCTGACATCCATCTCATAGCCCACACAACGACCTAGTAACATTTCACCTTTTCAATGACCAGTATCCAAGAAAAGCCGAAAATGACAACCTAAAGAAAATTCATTATTTTAGCATCTGGTGGACTTGGGGGTAAGACAGATGGTGGAACTGATGATATTGCATGAAATGTTTCCCCTTGTTAGAAAGATTGTCAAAAATGTGCTCCTCTGCTATTTTCTCTATCACGGAGGGGTTGGGAGGAGATACTCTCTTTTTGGTGTCTGTAACATACATTTTCCTTACAGAAGATGTAGGTCAGTGATAAACATGACTTTCATAAATATATTTTGGGCCTATTATAAATGGGAAAAATTTTGGCCCCATAACAAAAGAAACAGCACAATATTCTTTTGCTAAGATTTCTGAGTTTATCATATTTAAAATCTTGATTCCATTTCTGATGGAGTTTGGGTTATTATGTTTGTTGTCATCTACAGCTAAATGCAGCCAAAATTAGGTTGAATTTCTCTCCTTGTCCTCTTTACAAATGCTTAGCAGTTCTGAAGTTCCCTTTGTTGACAATGGCTCCATCCTCCTGTCGGCCTTCTTTGCTCCTAACCTTTTTAAACCTTTCCCCTCTATCATTTTGTCCAGAAAATCACCAATTCCACGATTCCTTGTCCCACAGGATTTTCAAAGCTGTACACGTCTCTGTTCTCACAGGTTCAGACCAGGTTGGACCTAAGCATTGTTGTTTAGACAATGGAAATAGCCTTATTGATCTCTTCCACCTAGCTTTCTTAGTTAAACCATCCTGGCCAGCAGCAAACATTCTTTTCATCACTTGCCTGACAAATTTAAATTAGGGCTATTCAGCAAGGATTCTGTCAGCTTATTACTCATCTCATTGTCTTGTATGCCTTACTGCAGCCATAAAACCCCTTATTGTTCCTTCCTTTAACCACATCCACTTCTGAGGTACCCACACACTCTTCTGCCTGCCATTTTCCACCAAGTGATCGTCGCTTTCTAACACTGCCCAAGATTGTCCTTTGTCGTGAAGTTTTCCAAGAGTATATGTGATTTCCCACAACTCTCTTCAACATCCTTTGATCCCTTAGACATTGAATCATACAATATAACCAAAGGTGGAAATTAAACATTTACATGCAATTTTGTTTGTACCTCTACTCTCACCATAAATTGTTCAAGTTTCTTTTGTACAAGAGTGAGGTCTCCATTTTGACACCACACCCGAGCCTCAGGCAGTCTCTACACACGGGTCAGGTTTCCATCAGCTCATGTTCAGTCCAGGGTCATTTTTTTTTTTTTTGAGACAGAGTCTCGCTTTGTCGCCAGGCGCCAGGCTGGAGTGCAGTGGTGCGATCTCGGCTCACTGCAACATCCGCCTCCCTGGTTCAAGTATTTCTCCTGCCTCAGCCTCTCGAGTAGCTGGGACTACAGGCGCACGCCACCATGCCCAGCTAATTTTTGTATTTTTAGTAGAGATGGGGTTTCAACATGTTGACCAGGATGGTCTCAATCTCTTGACCTCTTCATCTGCCCGCCTTAGCCTCCCAAAGTGCTGGGATTACAGGCGTGAGTCACTGTCCCCGGCAAGGGTCATCTTTAAACAGCTCTACATCTTCCTTTAAAACCCTGAAGTCAGAAGATCCTTTCCTGTGCTATGTAGCTGAAACTTCTCTTGCTGGATTTCATCCACCCACTCAACAACTTGATCTTATTTATGAAGACTTTCCTCTGTAAGGAAATCATTGACTCTAAATCTGAGTTTGAAAATAATTCTTTCTTTTTTCTAAATCTTATTTTGATGTTGAATGTCAAAAAAAATGAAAGGAGATTTGAGATTTTTAGAAAGCAATTTCCATCTGCAGACACACAAGTTGTGAAACTATCGACCTGGAGTTAAGATGCCTATTAAGCTATACAATTAGAATACATTAATTTTGTTAAGTACTTGATATTTGTTAGGTAGATTCATATATATATAAACTTATCCTCAAACAATAATTCTTTGCAATAGATTTCATTATCCTCATATTATAGGCCATGAAACCAAAGCTCAACACAGTTAAACTATGTGTTCAAGGCCACCAAGCTACAGGTGGTAGAGCAAGATTGGTGCTTCAGTGTTTAGCCATATAAGCCGGTGTTCTTTCTTGCTCCTGAGCCCAGAGCCTCTGGTTAGCTCCAAGCCCCCTAATGAGAGGCAGGTGAAGGACCACACTGCATGACTGACAATGCTGCTGAGGTCAACAGACCTATGGGCAATGTGCCATGTTGATCAGATATTTAAGTCCCAAATGGATTTGGAATTATTTCCCAGTGTTTCATTCCGTTCCACTGCTTTGTCTATTTATGAGTTAGTACACCGTTTTAGTTATCAAAGCTTTCTATTTCAGCATCTGGTAGAGCTAGTTCCTCCCTCATTATGTTTTTCCCCTCAGATTTTTTCTTTGATAAGATAAGCTGTGAATCAGCTTATCTAGTTCACAAGACCATTATGAAATTTTTGTTATATATCAAATTTATATCTTAAATTGGGAGAATTGACACTTTTTTTTTTTTAAACAGAGTTTCGCTCTTGTTGCCCAGACTGGAGTGCAATGGCATGGTCTCGACTCACTGCAACCTCTGCCTCCTGGGTTCAAGTGATTCTCCTGCCTCAGCCTCCCAAACAGCTGTGATTACAGGCATGCACCACCACACCTGGCTAATTTTTTTGTATTTTTTTTTTTTAGTAGAAACAGGGTTTCACCATGTTGGTCAGGCTAGTCTCAAACTCCTGACCTCAGGTGATACATCCGCCTCAGCCTCCCAAAGTGCTGGGATTACATGGGCGTGAACCACTGCACCCAGCCAAGAGTTGACAACTTGATAATATTTTGCATCTTCCTAACAGAACAAATAGATTTTTCCATCTGCACTAGTGTTCTTTTGAGTCCCAGTACTCATGTCTTTGTGGCTTTCCTAATCATAAAGGTAAATCTTTCTATTACTTTCTGAATCGTGTTTCAGTGTTGCTTTCTTTCCCTCTCTCTTCTCTCTTTCAAACAGCACATGTGGGCACACATACATACTTCACTGACAGAGTCATCGAGGGCATTTGAAATAAATTGAACAGAAAGGTTCAGGTCCTTTAATGACAGGCACGTGATGAGGTGTTCTTTCTCTCTGGAGGAGCATGGCAGGCTGAAACACTCAGCAATCATAGGCTTCATGATGCAGGGACTTTTGTGTTTTGTTCACTGTGGTTTTTCCAAGTGCCCAGGGCAATACTTGGCACATAGTGGCACTTAATAAATATTTGTTGAGTGAATGAATGAAAAACCCAGTACATGCCTCCCCAAATTCTGCTGAAAAGCAGTTATATTCACCACTATACTATTTTTGCCTCCCAAATCCCACTGCCTTTGGTTTATATTTTCTGGCAGTGGAAACTATAAGTATTTTGTTGTAGAAAGTCTATTGAGAAGAAAAGAATTATACAGAGTGATATCATTGTCTCATGTTGGTTAGACTGACCTATTTCTCCATTAGAGTATTAGTAATAAATGCCCAAGGCTTTATTAAAAATAAATAACCATATTCCATTTTTGCTTCTTAGTAGCCAAAGCCTTGAGATTCACACTTGTACAATGATGACTTTCAAACCACATCCCGGCAGATCCTTCTTGAGCTGTCATAAGGTCTATGGAGAAAATCCAGTCAATGTGGAGGTTAAGTTGTCAATGAACAATTATGGTTCCTCTGAGTCATGTTATGAAGCAAGGCATTGGGCTTCTCCAGTGCTGCAGTGTATCCTGGCTGTGTGGGATGCAAAGTGTGTGCAGGAAACACAGTCACACTGTGGTTTTACACGGAAGCTCAGGTTGCCTCTTATGAATATGCATGATGGGGCTGGATCATGCTCTTGCCACTTGAGTTTACTCGAGCTTAACTTAACCCCCACATACCCATTTCCTGCCTATCATTTGAAGACGTTCCTTGAGGAGGTTTGAAAAAGTGAGTTGTTTCTCCAATTGTGGAGTGTTTTCCTTTTTTTTATCTTACAGGTGATGACAAACTGCACCCAGACTTATTTTTATTCACTGGGAGTCATTTGCTAGTCTTATTTTATAGATAATATTGTATACATCTTGCTTAGATGCAGATGGGAAAGTTCAAGGAAACACCCACTGGAACAGAGGAAAAGTACGCTGATCTAGATTGCTATGATGGTGTGCTTGCTGGGATTGCTATGACGGTGTGCTTGCTGGAGTCCTGATAAGCAGCCCTGCCAGGGGGAAGGGAACAGATGGCAAATGGTCTTTGCAGAGCAGCATTTAGAGTGGTTTTTCTTTGTTTTAGAAGTGATTGTTACTCTGCTTTTACTGTGAACTTTGTGTCCCCCTGAAAATGCAGAAAATAAGCTGGAAACTCTTTCCTTTTATTCATAAAACAGGTCACTGGATGTAAAGGGTACTTGGCCAACTGGGAGCTCACACACACACATACACACACACACACCAATTGCTGTTACCGGTTGTCTTTATGAGAGGAAATGGGGGAGGGGAGAGGAGCTCTAGCTGTTCTGTCGCCAAAAGGCAGCGCTCCAGAAAGCCGCATGCGCTGGGAAATGCCAGCATGTGTCGCTCCCCAATCTGGCATACACACTCAACTCCTGTTTGACATACTTTACAAAGCAGACAGGGACTGGCAGGGGTGTTTCCTCTGGACAAACAGTAATGAGTGAGGAAATGGGCAAATGTAGGTTGCTATGCAGTTGTTTTGCTGTTGATGTGGGAGCAATGCCAGGCAGCACTTAGACTCCGGGAATGTTCTCATGATTTCATGGAGGTCCCTACCCTCCCATAAGAGAACCCACCCTCACGGTTCTTTCTTAAATGACAGCAGTTGGGGAGAAATGCACCTTCATCTTGATGTGCTGCTCTTGTGAATTGTCTGTTTTGTTTGCTTTTAGGTTAGTCATTCTTTTTCTATATAATAGTCATATTTTTAAAATTGCTCAACCCTGTTTTTGGTATTTAAAGATCATGATTTAAGAGCTGATGGTTTTGCCTTGTCATTAAATGGTGAAATAACAGGGTCAAAGTGAGGTTAACAGAATTTAGAACCCCTATTTGACCAGAGTCTTTCTTTCTCTTGAAAAAGGATAGGGAAACAGGAGGGAGGAAGGGAGGAAGGGAGAAAGGAAGGAAGCAAAAAAGTCTATTCAAGGAAAAATCTTAAATAGGTGAAATTATTGACTGAACTCAAGTTTATCTGAGCTAAACGTTTTCATATGCTGTTCCCATGTCATACTTTATTGATTCAACAAATAGCTTTCAAGAGGGTGTTCTGAGCCAGGCATGTGAGAAAAACAACATTTTGGCTACCATTTAATAATAGACTCTTTTGATTCTCTTCCCAAAAGGTAAGTTATTTTTTTATTGTTCATCTGTCTCCACTGCCACTAGAGTAATTAGCATACCTGTGATTTTATTTGCACAATTTTGTTTCGTGACAAGTTTATGGGTTCTCTTTTCCCCATATCCAGGTATCTTTAATCAGCTATCCTGGACCACACAACTTAATCCAAGGCCTTGTGTTAATCCACACAACTGAATCCAAGGCATGTTGTATTTCACAGTTTCGCAAATTTGCTTTTCAGTGAAGTCTTTGCAGCCTTCCATCCCAGGCCCAGGTTGCTTCTAGACACCTCTCTCCTGAACTCCAGCTGCTTGTGTACTCATCTGTATCCAGACAGGCTGGGAATAACATAAGGGCAGGACCTGTGCCCAGTTCATCTGTGAAGTGATGGTAACATAGTCAGAACTTAAATTTTTGCAGGAAGAAATTTTTAAATTTCTGCAGGAAGAAATGAATATTACCAAAGATATCTTTGTCCATATGTTCTGATCTTTTGGTCTTCTATTTTATAGGATTGAACTCTAAGAGTTAGTACCTTGTTGTTGAAGTCTCTATAAATTTTTAAATTTTAGCAGTTGTTGCCAGATTGCTTTCCCCACCAAAAAAAAAACCAAAAGCAACTCTTTCTCCCATATTGTCACCAGTAATAGTTTTTATTGGCCATTTAGATTTTTGCCAGTTTAGTAGCTATAAAGTGATATTGCAATGTTTAATTTTTATTTTCCTGGCTGTAAGTGAGCTTGAATATTTTTATATATGTTCGTTGGTTCAGATTTGCTGTTCTGTGAATTAAGGTTTTACATATTTTGCCTATTTTAATACATATAAGTTCTCATATATTTAAATATATTTACAAGCAAAAAGTATAAAGCCCCTATACCTAAAGATTTCAAGCCATTTTACCTAAAAATTTCTACATATCCTACAAAAATACTTAGATATATAAACAAAAATAAATGCATAAGCATCTCATTAGCACATTATTTGTAATAACAAAAAATGAAGTTTAATAAAAAGTAGTTTAGTAAGTTACGGTGCTTCCTGATTGTTGAATAGAATGAGGAGCTAAAAAGAATGAGGTAAGGCCAGGTGCAGTGGCTCATGACTATAATCCCAGCACTTTGGGAGGCCGAGGTGGGAGGATCGCTTGAGCCCAGGAGTTAGATTCCATCCTGGGCAACATGGAGAAATTTTATCTCTACAAAAATTAGCTTGGCATGGTAGTGCATGCCTGTAGTTCCAGCTAAACAGGAGGCTGAGGTTGTAGGAGGATCATCCAAGCCTGGGAAGTTGAGGCTGCAGTGAGCTGAGATTGTGCCACTGCACTCCAACCTGGGTGACAGAGTAAGATCCTGTCTCAAAAAAAAAAAAAAAAAGAAAAAAAAAAAAGCAGATGAGGAGGAATATGACAAGGAAACACAGGAGGACTGCTGGGATCAGCCTGGAGGGACCAGTGCTTGGGGTCACAGAGTTGGAATGGCATCCATGGAAGAGTTGTGTTCTCTCTACAGGAGAGATAGCCTGGGCTCATACAGGGAGACATGAAGATGAACTCACCCAAGGTTGGAGATTTGCCAGGCCAATGAGGGGCAAGGGAACTAAGACACTGAAGAGAGTGGTTAAAGGGATGGCTCATGAGAGCTCCATGGGGTAGGGGAGCAGTGAATAGGGAAAGAATTCCAGGACTGGAATCACAAAGTCAGAGTCTTTTCGGGGTGTGGGAGGAGTAGCTAAATGAGAAGTGGAAGAGGAGGGGATTATGACGGGAGAAAAAAATTTCCTGTAAGACTAGACCACATTGATGAGGTGGACGAAAAGGAAAAAAGAATTAATGTTCAAAATGTAAGAATGTTACATTCAAAAATGTAAGACATGAAAATATGACAAATGTTCAAGATGTAAGAAAAGAAATATTAAAAAATGTAAGAAAAGAAAATATGACATTTTGATGTTGGCTGATATCTCAAGTTGAGAGGAGAAAGTTAAAAGAGAAGTGAATACTGGAAGACAGTGAAGATTTTGTATAATTTTCAGTTTTTTAAAGTAAGTGGTACATAAAAATTTCAGGAGGTTCAAATGTATGTTTCATCAGTTGAGGTTACAAGTTGAAATTATACTAAAACTCTCTGAAACTCTCAAAAGACTTAACATCTCCAAAGGGCTTGATTCTAGAAGGAAAACTGTAGTAGCTTGCCAATTCCAGTTCTGGCTAGGCATTCTTAGAATATTTTAGAGTGGGTTTTAGTCTTACAGGGTTTCTGCTTTCAGAATATCAACAGGTCTTGACAAATAAAGCTTTGGAAATTTCCCTCTACTGAAATGCTCCATCTGCATTTTAGGATAGTGATGGAAATGTATAAGCTTCATTTCTGGCACTTTGATTGATGAACTTAGACTTTAATAGGAAGAAAACCACTGTTCTTCTATGTAGAAAATGAAACTAAAAATAATCCCCTTGTCAAAGTGTCTGTGTTCTGTGATTTAAATTTAAGGCAACTTATTGAGTATTCATTACATGCTGGATCCAAGCCCTTCCCTTACAGAGAGCACTACCTCAGGAGCTGGGACACACACCTACATGGAAGGCTGTGATACTTCTTAAGAAGCAGCTCCCAAAGCTACCCAATTAGCACAGTGCTCATTGTGGGCAAAAAACTGAGAGCAACAATGTGGGGGCGGGCTTAGCAGGGAAGGCCTCCCAGGCATTGCATAAATTCAAAAAGACAGAGAAAGAATTCATACCAGGGAAGGAAATTATTTATGGCATTGCCAGGGTGAAAAGATTTTTTTCAAATCTCCTGGTATCTCTGTTACTGTGCCCTAGTGTTTGGACATATGGAGTTACCATTCCCATTAAATTATTAAAACGTGCCAGAAGACTTGGAATTCCTCAAGAACACGTTGTGAGAAGGGCTAACACACCTCCAATTATGCCTTTGGCACAAGTGCCATGTCAGATTGATGTCTGGAAAAGGATTGAGATTTGGAAAACCACATAATGATTTGTTGTATTGTTTTATCCTTCATTTTGTGCAAATCACACTTACCATGGCATTAGTAGCTTCCTCACAACTCAATAGTATAGGGATATGTAAGAGGGACTTGCTAACTAACTTGATCCCTAATGGAAACCTTTTACTAGGGAGGGCTGGATTTGATTCTGGGGTCAAGGCAAACACCCTTCAATGAGCCCATGCCATGTCTTATAACTATATTTTAAACATTTTCATTGTTCTTGCCACATAAATTATATCTCTTCCTCCCTTCTGCAAATTGTATAAGCCCAAAAGGATATTTTGTGCTTATTTAGTGTTATCTCACAGCCTGGGGCAAATTAGCAATAAAACAAGAAGAAGCCAAAATCTAATAAGAAAAGGCAGGATATGGAAGAGATGAGAAGACAGCAGCACCTCTCGTTTTCTTTTAGAGACCATTTGGCCCCATGAGTTTATTAAAACAGAAGAAATAAGTTGAGAATGGAAAAGGGTGTGTGTGGGTGATGTGGTTACTTAGCAACAGGAAAACTTCCAGCTGATGTTCTGAGTTGAACAAAGAAAAACAGGACAGCAGGGAATAAAGGAATGGGGAAAAAATGAAAGAGAGTAAAACAGATGTGGTGGAGAGAGAGGGCTAAGAAAGGGTGAAAAATAAAAGTCTGGGAAAAAGCATGAACAGAAATGTGGAAAATACTTAGAAACAGGAACACTGTGAATTTTTAAAAATGGGAAAAAAAAAAAAACATCACTGAAAGAGAGGTGAAAATAGCCAGAAGAGCAAGAAAACATCTTCAGTAGAGCTGCTAGGCAAATGAAGGGATAAAATGACCCACTGTGTCACAAACTCTCAGCTTAAAACTAGGCTCTTTTGTGGTGTGTGTGGTCATACCAGGGTGCACCTGAAGCAAGGGGCCCAGAACAAACCCCAAGCCACCAGTCTGTTGAGTAGACTCAGAAAATGAGCCAGTAGGCAGGGTAGCTCCAGAGATATTTTTATAACATTTTATTATAGGCATGAAGCCTTAGAATGACCCTATAATAACTTGGCCCAAAAGAGAAACCCCAGAAGAATTGGATGTTAGTCAAGAAAACTTCTAATTTCATCTCTGATTCCTTTAAAGAGCTTTGTACAATGTCATAGCCCAGAGTAGGTCAATAAATATTACAGATAGGTGTATCTTTTCCCAGTGCCTTTGTCATGCCAGTTACACGATATCTTGTAGGCATGTGTGTGTTTATTTATGTTACCTGACAAGTATAGTTTGCTTCTATATTTGTCTCTTAAAAGGGCCACCATGCTTCCTAGCCCCATCCTCTATATTTTTTGATCATTCATATATGTGTATAAAACAATTTTGAGCATTTTCTCAACAGAGATACATATTTATTCATGAATTATATGCATGTATTGTCTAATAATATATGGGTCATTAGAATATGATGTACATATAAGAATGATGAGATATAGATAACATTAAATATATTTTTAAAATTTTAATTGGTTAAAAATTTTATTTTGTTTTTTAATGGAGCCCTCACCTCCTAATCTTCACTTTCATTTTCCCACCCAATCCTCACTCAGAAGTACCTATCAGGTATTATAATACAAGAGCATGTGTTAGGGGCTCATGAAGCATTTGCAGTAAACAGGAGTGGAGTAGCATTTTCCCAATCCCTGCTCTGAGCCACTGCATTATATTTTACAGGGATACATGGAGTTACATACTTATATTTCACTCCCATAGAGATTATATGCTATTTCTCTTTTTCTACATAAAAAAGACTGAGTTTTAAAGTTATTTCTCTTGGAAAAAGCTATCTGGTGGGGCATGGTGGCTTGTGCCTGTAGTTCCAGCACTTTGGAAGGCTGCGTGGGAGGATCACTTGAGGCTAGAAGTTCAAAACACTTCTATCTATAATGTTTGATTTCTAATTAAGTATGGTTGAATAACAACGCACTTTTTAGCTGGCTTCTTCCCCAAATCCCAGTAAAATGATAGAATATGAATCCTTATGAAAGAGTTGGTATATCAGTTATTTATTACCACATAAAGACTACCTCAAAACTTAATGGCTTAAAATAAGGATTTATTTGTCCAAAAAAGACAAAAAGAAAAGAAAAAATAAGCAAACAAATAAATAGAATAAAGAAATATAGAAATAATAAACTAATCCCCCCCTAAAAAAAACCAATTTATTTGTTTTGCTAGGTTCTCTTGAGGTCTTGTTCAGAAGTCACAAATTGTCACTTCTGCAGCATTCTGTTGGTCAAAGCAAGTTATAAGGACAGCTCAAATTTAAGGAATGTGAAAATAAACTCCAGCTCTTGATGAAAAAAGTTGTAAACAATTTTGTGACCATTTTAAAATAACCACACTTGGAAAATTAACTTGTTTTAGAAAGTGTAGGTTTTATCAAAAGGTCTACATAAAGAAATGCACACACTACTTTTTTCTCCCACTTATTTCAACTACTTTGTCACTGAAATTGCATTAATTTTTTACTTTTCATTTTTGAGATGGGAGTGCAGTGGTGCAATCTGTTACCTAAGCTGGAGTGCAGTGGTGCAATCACAGCTCGCTGCATCCTTGACCTCCCAGGCTCAAGTGATCTTCCCACCTCAATTTTCTGAGTAGCTGGGACCACAGGCACTTACCACCATGCCTGGCTAATTTTAAAAATATTTTGTAGAGATGGAGTCTCCCTGTGTTGCCAAGGCTAGTCTTGAACTTCTGGGCTCAAGCAATCCTTCCCCACCTCACCCTCCAAAAGTGCTGAAATTACAGGGGCAAACCACTGTGTCAAGCCAAAATTTTTAAAATTTAGGTAAATAAGAGGTAGTCATTTTGTAGGTACATATCCAATTAGTCACAGTGAATCATTAAAAAAAAATAGAATTTCCACTAGAAAATAAAAGCCCCATTATGCCAAAGCAGAGCTATCTATGGAGAGTAAATATAAAGCAAAACATTAATTCATTTATTTCCAAGATTGAGCATTAGCCCTAACAGCTATATTACTGTTATTCCTCTCTGTCTACTGGGTGAGAGAGAACATTTTTAGCTTCAATAGATGTTCCATTATATGGACCTTTTCTCTTCCTCCTTCCTAATGGAAACCCCAATTTTATTCAGGTATTTGACCTATCCTTACGTATAGGAGTAAATCTTACTAGAATGAACCGTCATGTGAATTTCTTCTCCCTTGCTGGTGATGGGTTCAGGAACCCAATTTTTTTTCCAATGTTTATTTTAGATTTGGGGATACATGTGCAGGGTTTTTATCTGAGTATATTGCACAATGCTGAGGTTTGAAGTATAGCCGATCCCATCACCCAGGTACTGAGCATAGTACCCAATAGTTTTTCAGCCCTTGCCTTTCTCTCTCCCTCCTCCCAATGTCTTCAGTTTCTATCATTGCCATCTTTATGTCCACGAATACTCAATGTTTTGCTTCCACTTGTAAGTGAGAATATGTGGGTATTTTGTTTTCTGGTACTACGTTAATTCACCTAGGATAATGACCACAGACTGCATCCGTGTTGCTGCAAAGGACACAAACTTGTTCTTTTTTAGGGCTGTGTAGTATTCCATGGTGTATACGTACCACATTTTCTTTATCCAATCCACTGTTTAATGAGCATCTAGATTGAGTTCATGTCTTTGCTATTGTGAATAGTGCTGTGATAAACATATGAGTGCATGTGTCTTTTTGGCAGAATGATTTATTTTATTTTGAATATATACCCTGTGATGGGATTGTTGGGTCAAGTACTAGTTCTGTTTTGAGTTCTTTGAGAAATCTCCAAACTGCTTTCCACAGTGGCTGAACTAATTTAACTTCCAACCAACAGTGTATAAGTGCAGGAACACACCGTTGAAAGCTGTCCAATGAATGCCATTTCCATGGTGGCTCTTATCAATGTAGAAATGGCAAATCACTCTGAATGGGAGGAC
Organism: Cacajao melanocephalus; assembly: GCA_963573385.1. NCBI lineage: Eukaryota > Metazoa > Chordata > Mammalia > Primates > Pitheciidae > Cacajao > Cacajao melanocephalus. Next base: position 22,149 of record CAUYLG010061810.1, read on the forward strand.
TTGTATCCTGTGGCTTTGGGATTCTCGCTCTCCTACAGAATGTACATAGAAAGAAAGCTTTATGCTCTGGTGGCCACCCTAACAACCAAGAGGGATTCCCACCTGAGAACAAAGCTTATTCCCAGAGAACAGAACAAGAGAATTGAGGAGAAGCAGGGCCAGAGCCTGCGTGTACCACTGCTGAAGCCCACCTTGCCTCCAGAATCCTTGCTATGTTATATAATAAACACGTGGACTTTTGAGGCCAATTTCACTATTTTTAGCCCAAATGAGCCTTTCTGTCTGATGATGTGGTTACTGTTCTCAATACTCTCACCTGAGAAAGTCTAGGGAACGGTTTCACAAGGCAAGTCACTTCTCTTCACATCCCACTCCCACTGTCTCTCAAGATCACCAGAACTACATGTAGATTCAGATCCCCATATGCTTCAGGAGTTCAATTGCAAAGCCAAATTCAGGGGCAGAAGATGTTCTCACCGAAGGAATTAAAAGAGTGCTAAGTATGCTGGCATAATACAGAGAATCTGTGTGGAAATGGATTCTGAGAATACTAGACCAAGGAAGGAAGAGCATAACTTTAGATTACATAGAATTCAGCCATAGGGATACACTTACTGGAGATTCTGGATTTAAGGTGCTGGCTTAAGCAGTTGCAAGTTGTGTAAATTATTTGCTCTCTTGAACTGTGCTCAATAGTAGTTCATTCTAAATGAACAGAAAATGCTAGACATTTTTGTAATAATAAAGGGGAAGGAAGCCAACAGGTTATAGAGATGAGAATGTTAGGGTAGATTATCACATGTGAACTACACGCTTATTCCCTAACAGTCTCTTTCCTCTAGAAGGAGAAAGAAATACACAGAAAACCTTTTTTATACCAGGGGCTCAAGAATTGCATTGATATCTTAAAAAACACTTTGGTGGTTCTTCATGTGCTGGGGTAAAAAGAGAATACTTTGTGGTTGAAAAGGGCTCCTGATTTCAATAGTGACACTAGGATGGAAAGGGCAAGTAGTGCCACCTAACTGGCAAAGTTAAAGTGGGCATGCTCATTATAATAATAGCAGTAGAGGCTGAGCACAGTGGCTCACTCCTGTAATCCCAGCACTTTGGGAGGCCGAGGTGGGTGGATCACTTGAGGTCAACAGTTCAAGAGCAGTGTGGCCAACATGGTGAAACCCCATCTCTACTAAAAATGGAAAAATTCGTTGGGTGTGGTGGTGCGCACCTGTAGTCCCAGCTACTCGGGAGACTGAGGCAGAAGAATCGCTTGAACCTGGGAGGCGGAGGTTGCAGTAAGCCATGATCGTGCCACTGCACTCCAGCCTGCACAACAGAGCAAGACTCCGTCTCAATAAATAAATAAATAAATAAAATAATAATAGCAGTAGAGCTGGCATGGTATTCAAAATGATACATCCTTCAAACATCTCCAGAAATCTTTTACATATAATGGAGTTGCAAAGATCAAAACAGATGAGCAGCCCACCAGGGGTCTAATTCAGTTGAATAGCGGAAAATACTCCAGGATTAGTGGCTATAGCTTTGGTGTTGTGTTCTTAAACTCAGTCTTTCTGGTGGTGTTCTTTTTCTTTTCTTTTCTTTTCTTTTTTTCTTTTTTTTGAGACAAGGTCTTGCTATATCACCCAGGCTTAGAAAATTCCAAGGGACTGTAGGCTAAGTTAAGTGGTAACTTGTCTTTCAAAACATATGATCTTCCAAATGTAGTCTCCTTATAGCAATGAGTCAAGACACACTGTGGTATACTGATTGCAGCTTTCATCTGAACAATCCTTTTTTTTCTGCTTCAATAAACAGAGAAAGTACATCAGAAGTAGTTTGACTTTACCTAAAACAGCAGAGCGATATTTTCAACTCAGAGTTATGTTACTTCTGTATTCTCTGTGCCATACGTTGCTCTAAAGGAACTTGGTCATCTCATCATCCAGGTCTGTGTTGAAGATAATATGCTGATGACTCTAGAGAACAGCAAGTAGCTAGTATTTTTTATTAACACCATGCATGCCAGAAAGTAGAAATAAATCTCATGATAATTCAGTGATGTTTCTTGGGATCCAGTGTTGCTTGACATGTGAGTTTATCCTTTCAGTATTAAGGACAATTTATTTCCCATCTGTAGGAAAAAGTACTGTGATAGATGGTGGTCTCTGGATTTTAGAAGCAACATATATCCCATTTTGTATGCCCTTCAGCTCCTTTTCCTGAGTGACCTGAAAGGCTTACAGCTTTGAGTAGGGCCCGAGAGGAAGGTTCTAGCTGGTCCAGGCTACAGGTTTCTTACATGGCTCTTAGGACCCAGTAGGACTAGTGGTACTCAAAAATCAAATGAGTCTGCAGAAAGACTGAATATGAACTTAGCAGCAGGAATGTCAGGGTTTTAGAGCAAAGATATAATTTCTTCAGTGAGCAGCCATTATTCTTCTTTGAAGGAATAGCACTTGGCTTACTACTGGGCCCTGATAGAAACCAGGTGACTATGAAACACAAGCTGCCTATCATGAACTGAATGTTATCTGATCTACTCAGCCATAAAGTCAGACATATTCAAGTGGAAATAGTATATACGTGAGTGCATCTGAGCAGGTCCTGAGAGCTCAAGTTTCACATACTGATGGCTCATCTTCCTGGCATTTCTCCTCATGCCACACTGCCACCTTTCCACCAGCCATCAGGACTTCATGAATAGTCCTCTATTATCAGTTAACTGAAAAAGAAAAATCTAGCATAGTTTACATATAGCTTTGAGAGTAAGCTAGCATCACTAAAAGTAAACTTACAAAATAGATTACTGAAGTGCCACTCAGTTCCACTTAGTCCCACGAAAGTGAAGGTTGAGAAGGAAAATCATACAGTATGCAAAGCTTGAGCAGTATATTGTCCTTGATTTTCCCAGCAAAGACAGAAATCCTGATGGACACTATCAAATAATTTGGTCAGATTTTAATGGAAGTGGAAAGAAAAAGACCAGAGGACTAGTGACAAGTATCTGGGTGGGTCTCAAAATGGGACTATCATGTGAAGACATTTGGGATTCATATAAATGTGACAACATTGGTTGTCAATCCAATAGCTATACCCCTTCCTTGTGAACAAAACTTCAGTTTTGTACAAGTGTCCAAGCTCCTCCATGTGACTTTATGCTCCAGAGAAGGCTGACCACACCTCTACCCTTGCAGGTGAATCAATGAATCTGAGTGATCATAGTGATTCTATTCCCCTCATGAGCCTCAAAAAGGGCCATACAGCACCATTTTAGCCAGTGAGACATTGAAGGGAGTCTGCTGTGGGGTTAGTTTCTTTATCTATTAAAATGCAAACAAGAGATAGTCCCCTTTTCTGCCTTTAGTTGTTAGTGTGAAGATGTGTCTCCTGGAGTACCTTAGCCTTCTTACAACTATGAAAGAAGCTAAGATAATGTGCTCAGGATGGCAAAGCAAAAAGATGTGAAGGACCTGGATCCTTAATAAAATTGCTGAGCCACCTCTTGAGCCACCCTATCTTAGAACTTTTTAACATGTGAAATAGTAATTTCTCAATTGTTTATAACAACTGTCTAAGGTTTTTATGTTTTTGAAGTCAAAAATGTCTTAACTAATAACACTCAACAACAACAGGAAAAAACCCTGTAGAGGAGGTTTAGTAAGCAGGTGGACAAGTTAATCCACCCTGCGAATGTGAGTCAGTCTCCTTCCCCATTCATCCTGGGGCTCACTCAATAGGCTCATGAACAACGTGTCTACAGCAACTTGGATGCAGAGTAGGCACAAGCTCAACAATATGGACTTTCCATCACCAATGCTGGCTGTCACTGATGAGTGCCCAACTTGCTAGCAGCGGCAGTAAATCCTGAACCTCTGACATTGTATCATATCCCAGGAGGCCATTCACCCACAGGGAGGCAGGTTAATTTATTGACTGTCTATCATCACAGAAGAGATAGAAATTCATCCTTACTGTACTGGTTACTTTTTCTGGATTTGGATTTTATTTTCCTAAGATGACTATTATTATTTCTTCTTCTTCTTTTCTTTTCTTTTTAATTTCTTTGACAGAGTCTCTCTCTGTCACCCAGGCTGCAGTACAGTGGCGTGATCTCAGCTCACTGCAACCTCCACCTCCCGGGCTCAAGTGAGTGTCCTGCCTCAGCCTCCCAAGTAGCTGGAATTACAGGCATGCACCACCAGGCCAGGCTAATTTTTGTACTTTTTGCAGAGACAGGGTTTCACTATGTTGATTAGGCTGGTCTTGAATTCCTGCCCTCAGGTGTTCCGCCCGCCTCGGCCTCCCAAAGTGCTGGGATTACAGGCATGAACCACTGCGTTCAACCTCCTAACATTTCTGTCTAACCCTTGCTAGTACAACCACCCTGTGTATACTAAATACCTCATACAAAGGGGGATCATATCTGGTTTGCCCAAGTTAGTTTCCAGTTTACTGCTGTTGTCTTGTGTAATTAGCAGCCCTCATCACTCCCAAAAGCACTCCAGTTCAGATGACAGATTATAAAGGCATCCTACTTACACACATCATGGTATCTTGTATACATTACTTTTGATCTGGACACCCATTTTTAATGAAATAAGCAGTAGAGCTTATGCCTATGGCTTACCATATGTATATTAACTAGAAATAAACAAACGGCTATAAGACAAAATGCAAAATTGTGGCACTGTCCTATAGAATGTGATATACTCTCTGAACCAGTAGTTCTCAAAAGGTGATCCCAAGACCAGTAATATCAGCATCACTTGGGTGCCTGTGAGAAATGCAAATAATCTAGCTTCATTCCAGAACTACTGAAACAGAAAGTCTTGGAATGGGCACAGCAACCGATGTTTAAACAGACCCTCCAAAAAATATTGTTGCATATTAAAGTTTGAGAGCCACTGCTCTGAAATATCAACCAAAAACTGTTGCTCTTTTTCCCTCATAGCCACAATATACCCTAAAAACCAAGTTGTGGAAGTAGGAGTTGGTCACTCACTCATGTTACTTCTAATGATCCATATGCAAATTATTTGCTTCTCACTTCTGTAATTCTGAACCTTACTGGTTTAGAGATTTTAGAATCTCAAAAAGAAGACGCATTCACCAGGGGAGAAACAGTATTCGATTGAATAAGAAGCTGAGATTGCCATTTGACCGTGCTTATATCTTCTTATCACTTGATAAGCAGAAAAAAATGATTTATGCTATTTGATTAAATGATTGATCTTGTCTACAGAGAGTAAATGGGATTGCTTCTAATGATTAGAAGGAAAAAGTACAGGCGGAACAAAGAGGGTCTCTGGGGTACCTTCCACACTGCCATATCTACAGTAAAAATTTAATGAAAGACTGAAACAACCTTACATAAACAGGACCACTTTTTGGCTCTGTTTCCTTCGTAATAAATTTCTGGATCACTCTACCAGGGAAAGAATACTAATAATCTGAGCTGTTGACTGGAGGGAAAGGGAATGTGGGATGACTGGTCAAATAAGGAATTTGTCTCTGTATGGCAACTGTCAATTTGTAATCAATTGCAGAAGCATATATTGTAGTATCTGCCCCCACTTTTTTTTTCTGTATTATGTACTGTATTTCGTTGACTATCCAAGGCTTATTTATGTACCTTTATTTCTATGAAAGAAAAGCAGCTCCTACTGAACTATGATGTGATGCTGTTTGCTTTCACTTAAAATTTTTATTTTATACCTTGAGAGAGAAATTTTAGGGGTTTTATACACAAATTTCCATCACACGCCACTCTTCTGCATATACTAACTTTTTTTTAAAAAAATCAGTTAAGGTACTACTAAGGCAATGAGAATTACATCACAATTGCCACCCAGTTGATAACAATTATAAGATGCCATTGATTGATTTCAGATATGGTAAATTACTTAAAAATATATTTTAAATTGGTAAATATAAATATGATACATATTTATATTTTAACTGATTTTCCTTTTATTTTTTCATTATCTCCATTATTTTATATTAAGTGATGGTAATGAATTTGAACAATGTAATCCATATTTTATATCAAAATGGGATTATAATTGAACTGGGAAATAAATGAACATCTTTACCCAAAAGTTCTAGACTTGAAGCTGGATGCAGTAACTGATTACATTTTGGTTTCTTTTGGGAGAGCAGTTGAGTGTGGGTTTTTTTGTTGTTTTGGATATATCTGCATCATATAAGGTAGACACATAAGTAAAAGTAAATAAAGAAGAGAGTATATGTAGTTAGACAGTCAAAGGTGTAGACTGTAGTGGCCACTGCTTTTATGTTTTTCCCTCCTTCTGTTTGGGAAATTCCTCACCTCCTTGTAAGTCTTGCTGGAAGTCAAACCTCACCATTCACCCCAGAAGCCCAAAATGCTAGATACTTATTCCTTTCCAGTCCTCCGTGCAACATAGGTATATACTCTAGATTCAAACCCATGGACTTTGAAATTGGGGGCTAATTTTGCAAATAAGAAGAGAGAGGGGAACATTTCTGCTTGTGACTATAGCAGCAATATCTACTTTCTAAAGATAGCATGGCCAGCCACATCTACAATAGTATCCAATGCATAATGCCAACAGTATCAACTGTGCCAGCTGTGATATCTGATGATAAGTGGCAGCAGCAGCAATGTCCACACAGGATCAGCTTTGTGATATGATTTTGGTTGTACCACTGGCTGCACGACCTCTGAGCTGGTTTGCTGTCCCAGACAATGCAAGCTAACCAACATTCTTTCAATAAATCCTTTTTCTGCCCAAATCAGGCAGAGTCCATTTGTAATTTTTGCAGTGAGACTCCCTGGATGACATAGATCTTCTGTATCATAAGATTGTTCCAGAAAATTACTTTTGGAGCACTTAATTTTGGTTTCAAAATGAAATGTTTCTTTGCAAGTTTTACTTTTTGATAGTATTAAAAGTTAAGAAAGACAAATGTTCATATACCTACCAATAATATTGTATGGGTCAATCTCCAGTTGGTATAAAAAATTAAGAAGGAAAATAGCTCTCTTTAAAAGCATGGAACTTTTTAAGAAATGTATTAATAACTGACTCAATGAAAACAAAATATGAGGTTTGGAAATGGAAAATAAAGGCAATTCCTTCCATAAAGCTGTGGTGCTAGCCCTTCACTGTACTTGCTGCTGTTCTAGAGGAGTGAATGGGCAGCATTCTTAGTCTCACAGGGATTTGTAAACTTTATCATTGGACTATTATTGTTTATAAACTGAATGTAGTAATTTCAGCTGTTTTTCCAACAAGTTGAGTTAGAGGTCTCTGCTTTCCTTCTGCCTCATCTGAGCAGCCGGGTCACATGAATCCCACCTTCAGAATCTGTCTATGCCTATTGCTTAGGCCCAATCCTAATCTGAGATAAGAATTTAAATAGCCCCAACATCACATTTTGGACTACTATGTGCTGGGCATGCTTCTAAGTAATGAGAGTGCCGCATCGTCCAAAAGACACAAAGTTCAACCTTTAGTGGAACTTCCTAACAATTTCCTGCCTGCCATCAAAAATCCCGAAGCCCCCTTCTATCAGTGGATCTATACTTTGTCTTGTTTCTTCTGCCCTTAACTAGCTCACTGACTTCTCTTCCCAAGTCTGAAAGTGTGGTAGGACGTCTTAATAGATTTTTAGATTAAAAGAATTCAAGCATTGTGCTTTTCTTATTTGGGATGTTAATCTTTTTCTTTAGTTCAGATGTCTAATTTTATGCTTTCATATAATTGGTGTGATGCGTTTATGCCTTCCTTAATTAAATAAAACCCAGATGTTTCAAAGTAGTCAATGAGAGAACATCTCTTGATAGGGGAGGTTGACCTTACAGTCCCAACTCCTAGCTCTAAACACTCTCCTCAGGGATTATTTTGACTGTATCACCTGCTGGCCTCGAAGGGCAAAGACTAATGCCCTGCTTTCAGAACTTTGTCCCATATATGGACATATAGTTCTTCCTTGATACCATTTAGTTCAACTGAGGCAGACTTGATGCCCAATCAAGCTTTACTGAAGGTTAGAAGGTAACAAAATGGCAACAAGAACTAAGAATAGGACCATGAAACTAAGTACACTAACATACATTGCATAGCTTATTCATCTTCAGGTCTTAACCCATTACAGGGTTCTTTCTTTTCTTTCTTGAGGGCTGTTTCTGCAAGTACATATTCCAAAATGTTTGGCCTTGTCATCATTACAACCCAGAAAGGGGTGGGCACCTCCATATACCTCAGCTTTGTCCCCTTGGCCCTGAGTTGCTACCTGAAGGCCTCCCTCCTCTCCAGATAAGATCCTGGTAATGACAAGCTTCATGGAGGAAGAAAAGACATCTCTAGGGGCATAGCCTAACCCAAGCAGTCCTACCCCAAGTAGACATAGCAAGTATTAGTATTACCTGCACTCTTCCAAGTGCAGGTAACAGAAATTTATCTCAAAGTTACTTAAGAAAAATAAGTCACGTAATTTTGCAAAGAAAAATTCTTTGTCTAAGAAAATGGAAAAGACAGATCTTGTTTGCTTCAGGTGTAGCTGAGCACAGAGGTTTAAATGATGCCTGTCTTTTGTCATTTTTTTTTTGAGATGGAAGTTTGCTCTTGTTGCCCAGGCTGGAGTGTAGTGGTATGACCTTGGCCCACTGCAACCTCTGCTTCTGGGGTTCAAGCAATTCTCCTGCCTCAGCCTCTCAAGTAGCTGGGATTACAAGCACCCATCACCATGCCCAGTTAATTTTTTGTATTTTTAGTAGAGATGTGGTTTCACCATGTTGGCCAGGCTGGTCTTGAACTCCTGATCTCAGATGATCCACCTGCCTTGGCCTCCCAAAGTGATGGGATTATAGGCATGAGCCACCACATCCAGCCTCTTTTGTCATTTGACAGAGACTTTTGCTCCCTTTCTTTTTCTCTTTTTCAGTCTCTTTCAACTGTCTCTCCCTCTTTCTTTTTATCTTCTTTCCCTCCCTCCCTCCCTCCCTCTCTCCCTCCCTTCCTTCCTTCCTTCCTTCTTCTCTCTCTCTGTCTCTCTTTCTCTCTTTCTTTCTTTTTCCTGAGACAAGGTCTCACTCTGTCACCCAGGTGAGAATGCAGTGGCGCAATAGCAATCACTGCAGCCTCGATTTTCCAGGCTCAAGTGATCCTCCCACCTCAGCCTCCTGAGTAGCTGGGACAACAGAGCAGCATCACTATGTCCAGCTAATGTTTTATTATTTGTGGATGTGAGGTCTCACTATGTCGCCCCGGCTGGTCTCCAACTCCTGCGCTTAAGCAATCCTCCTGCTCCTGCTTCCCTGAGTACTGGGATTAGAGACGTGAGCCACTATGCCTAGCCCTTTCTTTTCTATTGAGTCCATTTTAAAGGAAAATTCCCCAAATTTTGGCAAAAATGGCCACCAGCAGCTTTGGATTTATATTTAACTACAGCAATCCCAATGAAAAGGAAAAGATGTAACCTCTCTCCTAATGGTTTCAGCAAAATTACATGACTGGTTGGGCCAGTATGGCTCCCTTCACCAATCCTGGAACTGATGGTGGAGTGTGGTGATTGACCAGTCTGAATGATGATGTACTCACTCCTGTAGAAAGGAACATAATACCATGGGATTGAGAGTCCCACCAGGGAGCAGAGAGGTATTTCCTTAAAGGAAAAGCTTCAGGTCATTTAAAAAGTTATAGATCCACGTATAACATGGTATTCCCAATATTCATTCTGAAGATTTGGGTATAAAAGAGTAAGAGAGTATTAGAGTTATAATTAGGCAAGACAAATTTGGTATGGTCTACAAGTCAGACACAGAAGAATGAGGAATCATAAATTATAAGACTGTTTCAGTCATAAGCAAACTGAGGAATTGTATCAATCACCAAAAGTGTAGAAAATGGTCTCCAAAGTATTAGAGGAGCCTGCATCCTAAATAAGATCAAATGCCCAGACTGCTTCAGGGATAAAGAGTTGCTTTTAAGTAAAATGAGCTAATCAGAAGGAAGGAATCAGGGCCAGGAATGGTGGCTCATGCCTGTAATCCCAGCATTTTGGTATGCCAAGGCAGGAGGATCACTTGAGGCCAAGAGTTCCAGACCAGCCTGGGCAACATAGTGGGACCCTAGCCCTATTAAAAAAAAAAAAAGAAGGGAGGGATCAGGATGTAAAACTATACCTGGGACTTGTCTGAAAATAACTGACTCCACTGAAGGGGGGATGATAATGTACTCTTATAAGCAAAACATGTTGTGAACAGATAAAAATATATCACAATTGCAATTCATCTGTTTTTATTATTATTAAATGCTTGAATGAATGAATTGTACTCATGAGGCTTCAAAACCAAAACAAAATGGTTGGTTCTTCTGCTGGTCGCAGGTTACAATTACCTTAGCTTGGAAACAATAAGGCTGAGTTGATTTAGTAATGAAGAGGAGATCGTATTCACAAACACTGATCAGTTATTTATTTAGTGCTGTCGTCATTAATTTATTGATTTCTCATTCCGCAGAAAATCTAATGAACCAAAAAAACTCCTTAATTTTTTTTTCTGCTACATTCTATAGTAGAAAGAATTCCCCATCTCTTCTCATTCCTAACGGACTAGAGGTTTTGAGATCATTTGCCTCACAAAAGACTTGAAACGATCTATGAACAACTGAAAGGTTGAAGGTTTGAAAACAAGTTAATGTCCATATGGACGATAATTTTCTTTACCAAATAAGAACCATAAAAATTATAGTATGTGAAGCAGCATCCTAAAGTAGGAAGTTGAGAACTCAGAATTTAACTTGAAATATTTCAAGCTTAAACTTGAACAATTATTTTACAAATTTTTTAAATGATGTAACTCATGGGCCTAATTTGGCTTCCCCTGAAAGCAGAGGTTGAGACAAAGACTTGGCTGCAGGTTGTGTGGTGGGGAGGTAATCCCAGAAAACAGAAGTAAGGGAACAGGGAATATGGACAGGAGAAGTATTACAAGAAGGTGTTATTCAAGTCTCTACTGAAGGGAACAGCGGATCAGTTCTGCTGGGACTTCTGGGAGGTGTAAATGTCTTCCAGAGCTTTCCATTTGAAGAAAGTGTGGATGAAGGTGGTTCCCATGTTGGTTGATGGCTGATATTTGCACTGTGGAACATAAATGTGGTCCTGAAGTGGTCCACATGCATGCCCAATGGCTCTAGGGCATAAGAGAGGCCCGAGGCAGAAAAATAGAATAATTCTTTACCTGCCTGAGGTGTGATCGTGTCAATGAGGAGGTGAGCCTGAGCTTCTAGGGAGTGCAGCTGCAGCTGAAACAGGAGAGGGCCAAAGAAATGGAAATGAGGCTCCAAAGTACCTGCTACATCAAACAAATAGATATGAAGGCCAATGATTTGTCGGTATTTGACTTGTGGTCAGTTGGCTTAGAAATTCACAAACTGATAAAAGGGCAATAGAATTTATTGCATATCAACCCGACTTCTCAGCGATTCTAGGGATAAAGTACAGAACTGTAAAAAGAGGGCCAATTACTGCTTTTCATTTATGCATTAATTTAACAAATTTAATGAACACTTACCATAAGCTAGGTGCTGGAGATACATCAGTGAAAAAGATAAACCAAGTACCTGCCTCATTGAGCTTGAATTCTCTTTGGGAGATAGTCAGCAAACAATGTTTTGGATTTTTCAGTTAAAAATAAAACTGGGGGCCGAGTGCAGTGGCTCATGCTTATAATCCCAGCACTTTGGGAGGCCAAGGTGGGTGGATCACCTGAGGTCAAGGAGTTTGAGACCAGTCTGGCCAATATGGTGAAACCTGTCTCTACTAAATTAGCTGGGCGTGGTGGAGGGCGCCTGTAATCCCAGCTACTTGAGAGGCTGAGGCAGGAGAATGGCTTGAACCTGGGAGGTGGAGGTTGCAGTGAGCCAAGATTGTGCCACTGCACTCCAGCCTGGGCGACAAGAGTGAAACTCCATCTCAAAACAGAAACAAAAACAAAAACAAAAAACAAGATAAGGTAGTATTGTGAGAGATATGGCTGCTGTTTAGATAGGGCAGCCATCAAAGGCTCGAGAAGGATTGAGTCAAGTGAATATTAGGGAAAAGTATTCTAGGCAAAGGGAATATCCTATGTATGAGCCCTGAGGTCAGAATAAGCTTTTATGTTTGAAGAGCAACAAGATCAATATGAGTGAAGCTGAGAGTGAGAGAAGTAGTTAAGAGATAGAGTGAAACATGTCAGCTGGGGTCTGATGAGGCAGAGTCCTGTGGCTATGGCAAGGCATGTAGGCTTCATTCTCGGTGTGATGGGAAACCACTGGGAAATTTTAATCAGGTGAGATGTGATTGGATTTTCTATTTTAAAAAGTCCATTCTGGTTGCCATGTGGAGAGTGTGTATGTGCAGTTTTAGACTGCAGAACTGTAGAACACAGCAGGCCTAAATATTTGTCTTTTCCATGAACAGGTGGATCTCTTAGTTACATTTTGCTTGAAACGCATGTTAAGTGTCCATACAAAGACCTCAACACACAGGTGTTCTTGACGGAATTATTTATAATAGCCAAAAGATGGAAATAACTCAAATGACCAACAGCTAGTGAATGGAAAAACAAAATGTGTTTATCCTTAAGCAGAATAGAAAACCATTTAATAATAAAAATAAACATTGATACGTCTATGCCCATACCACCCTGAACGTGCCTGATCCCGTCTGATCTCGGAAGCTAAGCAGAGTTGGGCCTGGTTAGAACTTGGATGGGAGACCGCCAGGGACTGCCAGGTGCCATAGGCTTTAAAAAATAAAAAAAATAAATAAATATTGATACATGCTACAACATGGATAGCATCAAAAACATACTAAGAGAAAAAATACAGACACAGAAGACCACACATTGTATCGTTCTATTTATATAAAATATCTAGAAAAAGAAAATCTATATCTGGAGAAAGCAGATTAGTGATTGCCTGGGACTGGGAGTGGGAAAAGAGAGTAAGTGTAATGAAGCAGGAGAGATTTTACTGGAGTGAGAGAAATGTTCTAAAACTGGTTTGTGGTGATGGTTGTACAACAGTACATCTACTAAAAATCATTGAACTATACACTTAAAACGGGTGAATTTAAAGGTATTTAAATGATACATCAGTAAAGTTGTTTCTAAAAAAATAAATATGTATTGCCACATTTAGAGCATGTGTCTTCCGAGCACATGGACCCTCCATCTCCACAGACCTTGATTTTGCCTGAAGTTACTCCTCAATCCACATTTCTCTTGGTCAAGAGAGCACCAAGCTGTGCTGTCCTTTCACGGTCACCCAGTGGCCTACTTTGGGAATTAATTGAATTCATTTCTTTCTTTCTCAACTTTCTTCCCTTTGGGGAGATCATACACATTCCAAGCATTCCCCATTTCCCCTATTTTCAGAACTCTCAGGTTGCTTGGTTCTTCCTTAAGAAATGTTTTTGTCATCTTTAACCCATGCACTTTTTCCTCTCACTTTTCTAACTATTGCCAACTGTTTCAACAACATTTTTTACTACCTTTTTCCTCCTTTCTTCCTCTCTTTTTTACCTCTATTTGTTCACTGTCATCCCTCATTCTTTATGTTTGTTCCATTTGTGACCCCTAAAAATAACTATAATGATGGGAGAATAGGATTGGGGACATATTAGTATCAAGAGAAAGGAAAGTCTGAGTTGTGCTTTGCCCTATCAACTTCTTAAGTGTCAAAAAGTTCTTCTCAAGAATATTCTCAAAATTTCCTTCTACTTACAGTTATTTCATGCAAAATAAAAATCTTGTTGTATTTTTAAAGTTTACTTGTACTATAATCATATTTTAAAATTATTTTTCATTGTGAGCTAGAATATCTGATTTCAAAAAAGTGTTTTATTTATATCAACATAAATACTTTTGTTGGCTGACCTAGAAAAAGGAACACTTTATATCATATGATTTCTACAGAGGAAAAAAATGTCTGAATCCAAGAAATGGTTAGAGTTTATTTTTGGTTTATTAATTGGAGACTCCCATTACTTAACTTTAAAACAAAGTACTTAAGATAATATCTTTACATCTTATGAAGTGCTATACTATACTTGTTCCATTAGTCAACCTCTTATGTTGTTTTTTATTGCAATTTGTTTCTGTTATATTCTTAAAAATAAAAGGACAATTATAACTAAGCAAAACTAAATTTCCCTTTTAGTAGAAACAGAAGACATGTTCTTCATTTTCTTTATCTCCCCGTCTCTACTAAAAATACAAAAATTAGCTGGACGTGGTGGCATGAGCCTGTACTCCCAGCTACTCAGGAGGCTGAGGCAGGAGAATCGCTTGAACCTGGGAGGCAGAGGTTGCAGTGAGCTGAGATTGGGCCATTGCATTCCAGCCTGGTGACAGAGCGAGACGCTGGTAAAAAAAAAAAAAAAAAAAAAAGAGAGAGAAGGATGTACATCCACATGCCACGACAGACTGCATTCAAGGGTGTAAAGAAACTGTTTGGCCCCATCGGGAGCAGTGTAAAAAGAAGCAATGCTGAGCTTTCATTTCTTGCAAGTTACTTATAATTTATGAGATATTTATGAGATTTCTTTGCAGTGTCAAAATATCGGTAAACTTTTTTCTTTCTTTCTTTTTTTTTTTTTTAGAGATAGAGTCTGGCTCTGTCACCTAGGCCTGAGTGAAGTGGTGTGATCATAGCTCATGGTATCCTTGAACTCCTGAATATGGGAGGATTGCTCAAGTTATCCTCCCACCTCAGCCTCCCTAGTAGCTAACAGGGATGCACCACCATGCCTAGCCAATGTTTTAACTTTTTTGTAGCACTCAGGTCTTGCTATGTTGCTCAGGCTGGTCTTTAAGCTTTATATATTTTTTTTAGGCCACAATAATGAAAATTAAGATCATAAACAGCAAAGATGTCACGTAAATGTAGGGGTAATTTTCTAATGTAACTCAGAAGCGTTATCTCAGCAGAAAGCATTTTGTTTAATGTTTTGATTTTTAATCACTATTTTTTAAATAGGCTGCCAGAGAAATGAGGTGTGAGATCATTTTAGCTTTGGTCTCCACTTCCTGTTAAGTTCTTTGGGATGGATGTTTGATATAGATATGAAATCACTGGGGAAAACCAAACAAAGAGAAAAGATTATCATTGAAAAATTACATAGTAATTTTCCACGTTGTTTTTTAAAGGAAAGTCAGTTTGACAAAGCAAAAAGGGACTTTGGCAAAATGAGCAACTCTGTCCTGCATCTAGGCTACCTAAAAAATGCCCAGTCTTTGAAACGATCTTCTCCAGAGGCAAGCATGCCATGACCCAACAAATGCCTCTTTACCCCACAGGTTGAAGTTTGCAAGAAACAGTTGAGTAAGCTCAGGGCTTTTACAGAGTTGACCATGTTTTTGAATCCTGCCCTTTAATTAACCATATGCTTTACAGAACTAGGTAGCCGTGGTAGACATACTATATCCAGCTGTTAATCATTTCTTAGTAAGAAAAAGCACTGGAATCTACAGATGGACATTGATCTATTACCTAGGTTGACAAGAACATTATGATCTTTGTCAAACCACACCGCAAATGCACCAGGATGCCGCATTGATTTTCCATCGTTACTGCTGGAGTTAGGAAAGGAGAAGGAAGATTGGTTGTAGTGTGCCCTGGGTGATGTTACCCTCCTTTCCCTCTAGGCCAAATGACTCCTTACATGCAGCCAATAAAAAGCAAAAAGAATAATTTTTTATATAAAAATGTTATGGTTCATATCTTTCCATATAAACATTCAATATGGGGAAAGAAAACCCCACCAGCTTGGCAAAAAAGAGATTAGATTCTCCCCCAAAGATTGGTTTGGAAGTCTTCCCAAAAGAAAGCTGTCTGATGAAATCACTGCCATCTCAAGTGGTAAAAACACAATGCACTATATTAAAACATAGTTATCAGGTTTTTATAATAATAGTATAGGAACCCTCAAAACTATCATGTCTGGAATCTCTAGAAAAATACACACCTTTGTGATTTAGGATCAATTGCTACTTAGAGGCTACCAGGAATTACTACTCCACAACTTCTCTTAATAATAACTCTACAGTTTCAACTTCTTTCATTGTTATGCCGATAAAACTTGCCTTCCTTCAAATTCAGGACATATCTCCTGGTTTGGCATTGTTCTGGTGCCTTTGTTCTCATTGTGGTTACTATTATGACCCAGGAACTTCAAGAAAAACATAAACTTCTAGACCAAGCTCTAGACACGTTTCCATATTGGCTCTGTGAACTCTAAAAATAGCATCTTACTACTAAGTACATGAGCAAAAATTTAGAGCAAGGTATAAATGTGTGCATGTGTATGCATGTGTGCATATTTCAGAGGTGTGAGGACTTTTTTTTCCAGTTTGAAGCTTTAGGGCATAATATTATTTGAAGCTTCACTTACCTCTATCTGAAGCTTAAACCAAGAAAGCGTGAACAACTCAGCAGTGGAGGGGTTCCCTGTGCTTTTTAGGTACCAAGCCACTTGTTTCCTTATTGCACAGTGAAGCATTCCTTCTTCAAAACATTTTGTTACAATTAAACTGTATACCCCTGGAGGTGAAACTTGTGTCTCACCTGTATACAGCCTGTGTTTCTGAATCGCAGCATCTAATATAACCCACTGGGGTACTTAAATAAAGTACCAAACATAACTAATGAATAAAAGAAAGCAATGAATTAGTAAGCATGTATTTGTAAACTGTTGCCACTATGAAATGTAAGACCTTATTTAATAAAATCAGTTTACGATATTTAGCTTGAAAGAACAGCTGCTTGCTTTTTGAATATCCAAAACCTTAGAGACACCATACTTGTTTTTCTAAGAGTAATAATTTTAAAGCAGGTGAAAATCTTTTAAAATTTTCACAGAATTTTTTTTTGTATGATGAGTTTTGTTTTGTTTTGTTTTGTTTTTTGAGATGGAGTTTCCCAGGCTGGAGTGCAATGGCGCTATCTCGGCTCGCTGCAACCTCCGCCTCCCGGGTTCAAGCAATTCTCCAGCCTCAGCCCCCCAGGTAGCTGGGATTATAGGCATATGCCACCACACCCGGCTAATTTTGTATTCTCAGTAGAGATGGGGTTTCTTCATGTTAGTCAGGCTGGTCTCGAACTCCTGACCTCAGGTGATCCGCCTCCTTGGGCTCCCAAAGTGGTGGGATTACAGGTATGAGCCACTGTGCCTGGCCATGATATTTAAGTGCAATATAGGCTCTATATTTCTAATTACATGTGGAAAAAATGGTCTGAACATGAGGTGGCCTGTAAGTAAGAAATATTATGATCAGAAGTAATTATAATAGGCCAGGTGTGGTGGCTCACGCCTGTAATCCCAGCACTTTGGGAGGCTGAGGTGGGTGGATCATCTGAGGTCAGCAGTTCAAGACCAGCCCGACCAACATGCCAAAACCCTGTCTCTACTAAAAATACAAAAAAGTTAGCCGAGCATGGTGGTACACTCCTGTAATTCCAGCTACTCGGGACGCTGAAGCAGGAGAATCGCTTGAACCCAGTAGATGAAGGTTGCAGATAATGCCACTGCATTCCAGCCTGGTGACAGAGCAAGACTCCATCTCAAAATATTATTATTATTATTATTATTACTTTTATAATAATAATAATTATTATAAAAGTAAAATAGATTATTTGTAATAAATTAAAATTTTCTAAACCCTCACAGGAGATATTCTTAAAACTCTATCCCAAATATACCAGTGACATTGCAGGAAAATTTCAAAGGAAGTCCAAACTACTATTTTTAAAATTGCAAAAATTTTAAAATTCACTAAGAAAAAAATAGAGCAACTTCAGATATTTTGAAATCTGTTACGTTTTCTTCAAAATTAACATGAGGTCTGCTTACTATTAATAATGAACATGTTGAAAAAAATGGTCTGAATATGAGGTTATTGAGGTTTTTCTCATTCCAGATCTCTGCTAATTAGTATCAGGGATAATTAGACCTCTCTCTAGTTCTTCTAGAGAACTACTTCCCAATTCCTCTCTGCCTTATGGTTCTATAAATGAGACGGAGAATACCTCGGCACAGAATGCTCTAAATGTAAACACAATACAATTCCCTGTAAAAACAAACAGGCAAACAAACAAACTGTGGCTCTGTTTACTGTAATGTCATCTTATTTGACTTATATAAATCCACATCTTTTAATTTTAGGAATTGTATTCAATGTTTTAAGGTCAAAAACTGTACTTTTCTATGGTGAATTACTGGTAAGAAGCTGGCAATCAAGTGAAAGTTCTTTACAGACTAGACTGAAAAGCTCTTGTGAAGTGTCAACCCAGTATTCATTTCTCAAAGCAAATGTCACACGCACAATAGTTCTGTTGTGGATTCAAAACCAAGTTCCGTTTCAGCAATAGCAGCGCAGCAGTAAACTCCTCCTTGTTGTCAGGCTCTGTGGATATCTGGTTTTAGTCAGGCACTTTAGAGTCATCCCAGAGTGTCTTGTTTTTTTGACACAGGGTCTCATTCTTTCACTCAGGCTGGAGTGCAGAGACGAGATCTTGGCTCACTGTAGCCTCAACCTCCTGGGCTCAAGTGATCCCCCCACCTCAATCTCCAGAGTAGCTGGGAACACAGGTATGTGACACCACACCCAGTTAATTTTTGTATTTTTTTGTAGAGGCAGGGTTTCACCATGCTGCGCAGGCCGGTCTCCAACTCCTGGGCTCAAGCGATCAGCTTGCCTTGGCCTTCCAGAGTGCTGGGATTATAGGCATGAGCCACTGCACCAGGCCCAGAATGTTTTTATTAGCTGTGTTGGATCATTAGTTACAGAAACCCAGCTGGTTAGAAGTAAATTGCTTTCCTGATTACCTGCCACCTAGATCTGAGTACACATGTCAGTCCTATAATCTCACTTAGTATCTGAAGCATAAACTAAAATGATAGTTGAGGTTGTTCACTGGTGGTGGAATTTTGAGGGATTATTTTTGAACTTTTCCATATTTTTGAAATATTTTAACAGATAGAGTGTGTTTTTTTTGCTAAGAAGAAAATAAACTTTGTCAAAAAAAAAAAAAAAAAAAAAAGAAATGCCAAGGAAAGCTTTTTTTGTTTTTTGAGAAGGGTCTCACTCTGTCACCCAGGCTGGAGTGTAGTGGCATGATCAGAGCTCACTGCAACCTTGTCCTCCTGGGCTCAAATGATCCTCTCACCTCAGCCTCCCAAACAGCTGGGACTGCAGGCTCATGCCACCATGCCCAGAATATTGTTAAATTTTTTTTGTGGAGCTAGAGTGTGGGTCTCACTGTGTTGCCCAGGCTGGTTTCAAATTCCTGGCCTCAAGTGATTCTCCTGCCTTGACGTCCAAAAATGCTGGGATTATAGGCATGAGACACTGCACCGGCCATCTTTTTTTTTTTTTAATGCCAGTGAAATTTCTTTTTTTTAAAATTTTTATTTTACTTTGGGTTCTGGGGTACATGTGCAGGTCATGCCAGTGTTGTTGCGTAGATGCATACATAACCAGGTGGTTTGCTGCCTCTATTCCCCCTTCATCTATATCCGGCATTTCTCCCCATGTTATCCCTCCCCACCCTCCCCACTGCCCACTGTCCTTCCCCAACCACCCCCCCCAACTGCCCCCAGTATGTGATGCTGTTCTCCCTGAGTCCACATGTTCCCATTGTTCAACACCCACCTATAAGTGAGAACATGTGGTGTTTGGTTTTCTGTTCTTGTCTCAGTTTGCTGAGAACAATGGTTTCCAGATTCATCCAAGTCCCTACAAAGGACATGAACTCATCGTTTTTTATGGCTGCATAGTATTCCAAGGCGTATATGTGCCACATTTTCTTTCTCCAGTCTATCATTGATGGGCATTTGGGTTGGTTCCAGGTCTTTGTTATTGTACATAGGGCTGCAATGAACA
The DNA here is from genome assembly GCA_963573385.1 of Cacajao melanocephalus. Taxonomy (NCBI): domain Eukaryota; kingdom Metazoa; phylum Chordata; class Mammalia; order Primates; family Pitheciidae; genus Cacajao; species Cacajao melanocephalus. The sequence continues at coordinate 42,064 of CAUYLG010061810.1, forward strand.
TATGTGTGCGTGTGTCTTTATAATAGAACGAGTTATAGTCCTTTGGGTATATACCCAGTAATGTGATTGCTGGGTCAAACGGAATTTCTATTTCTAGATCCTGGAGGAATCGCCACACTATTTTCCATAGTGGTTGAACTAATTTACACTCCCACCAACAGTGTAAGAGTGTTCCTACTTCTCCACATCCTCTCCAGCATCTGTTTTCTCCAGATTTTTTAATGATCACCATTCTAATTGGCATGAGATGATACCTGATTGTGGTTTTGGTTTGCATTTCTCTAATGACCAGTGATGATGAACATTTTTTCATATGTTTGTTGGACTCATATACGTCTTCTTTGAAAAAGTGTCTGTTCATATCCTTTGCCCACTTTTGAATGGGTTTGTTTGTTTGTTTCTTGTATATCTGTTTTAGTTCTTTGTAGATTCTGGATA
>CAUYLG010061812.1:0-25633 GCA_963573385.1 Cacajao melanocephalus
GACATCCTACTCAGCGCCTGCCTTCTCCGTGCAGGCTCCCCACACCCACTCCTGCATTCCACCCCTAGCCCCACCCTCAGCACTAAATCATGCTCTCAGCCCCAAAATTCAAAAATCCCGCCAAGAGCCTAACCAATGGCAACTTGCCAAGTCCAGGTCCAGTCTCTCTATGACCAATGCAGTTGCCCATGCTTTGTTTCCCCACTGACCAATCTATTGCCCTCACCCCCTATAAAACCCCACACCCAGAACGGCCGGGAGTGACTTCTCTGGCCTCTCTCTCTCTCCCTCCCCCTGGGCCACAGAACCTCGCCCAGGAGCTGAATAAACTAGAATTTAATTTGTCTCGTGCTGGCCTCAGTTTCCTCATTTTAAACTTGGCAATATCCTTACAAGAATAATCTTACACTCAGCTTGGAATTTTCCCATATTTCAGTTCCGGTGGTTTACTGTTGCATGTTTCAAATTTAAAATCTTTCAGAATGTATCAGAACACCAAACAAGAAATATGCTTTTAGAGTATAGGCTGTAAATTGGAATTTATCATTTCTTTAGGAAATCTCTCTTATTCTTTTCCTCTATCAATCTTTCACAGAAAAACAAAATTTCTTACACGCATAAATTTTATTCGCAAATTATTAACTTTGGGAATCATAAAAACAGAGAACTAAAATTAAAAATAATTCCCATATTTTTAAGTATTTTAATGATCATATGGAAGAAAGTTATACTGTTCCTGTGTGACATGGTAAAAAGCCCCATAAACATGCATACCTCAACCATACCTCGGCTTTTCTGTTGAAACTGCTCTCTATAACCCAAATATGAATAATTAAGGATCAACCATACCTCGGCTTTCTGTTTAAACTGCTCTCTATAACCCAAATGTGAATAACTAATTAAGGACTGTGATTGCCACCCTACCCAGACAATGTGTGAACAGATGTTAATCTTGACTTTTGTGAACCACTTAAGTAACAATCAGAATGTCAAAAAGTCCCCTAGCCCTCGGAATGTCCGGAGCTCCACACCCTCACCTTCACCCCAGAAAGTGATTTGCAAAATTCACTAACCCTCGGAATGTCTGAAGCCCTCACCCCCACCCCTGCCCCAAATCCTCATCTCCGCCCAGATGGTGATTTACAGAATTCACTTACCCCCCGCCACTCACCCTCACTCCCAAGGTGATTTTTACGGGTATAAAAGGTCTTGACACCCTTTTTTTCAAGGCCACGGGTTGGAGAGACGCTAGTCCTCCGTGGCTGCCGGCAATAAAGACCTTGCAATTTGGCATACTTTTGTCTTGGTGTTGACTTTCTATGCTCGCTCCACTATTACACCTGGAATAAGAAGGAACACAAAATCTAAAACATTTGCTTTCTGATTCTTATATCCTATCTCAATTAACAAATAATATATTTCAATATTTGTGTTTTAGGGTCCATAGGGCTTCATGATGGTCATTTAGACACACCATGTCACTATAATCTAGGTTTCCAAAGAATAGGTTGCTAACAGTGTAGTAGTTAAGACTGAGAATGTTCCAAAATGCCAGATTGTCTTATCAGACTCGCCCAATCAGAGCCCTTATCAGTATTAAGTTTTACTAAGAATTTCAAGGCTACAACTGAGAATCACAGACAAAACAGAATGGGGTTTACAGTATTCCACATGGCTTTCGAGGTATATCCTTCTCATATCGGACAACTTCTGTACTTGGATTAAAGGGGCAATGTCTAATGAGGTGCTATGGTCATCTCACACACTCAAGAGCATTTAGATTATGAAATGCTTCACTCTTTACTTAGATTTCTATGTGGTTTAGAATGGATTTCCCAGACAGAGGTATCTCATAAATTCATAGATACTTCGTTTTTTATTATGAAGAACCCTAAAACCAAGACCACTATTTTTAGAGGATTATGTAAATAAGTACTCTCCCCCCTAGAAAATATCATAAATCTATTTACTAAGAAATCAGCTATCAGTATGTTCACACAAAGAAATAAAATTAGACCAAGCTGTCTGTTCTGTTTTTTAATTTTATTTTTCCTCATAAAACTGTCCCACTGGCAATCAGGAAACAAATGGATTATAGGCCATATATTTATTACCTTCTTCCCCAGCAAGCGGTCAGGACGCATACTAAATTAGCTACTCTATAGCAGAGGCCACACAGATCCAGATTTTTGAACATATGGAAATTTCCTCTCCTTTCACTCTCCTTGGGACCTCACCTTTTGACCATAGGGTCACATAAGCTCCACCATCATATTATGTCTCCAGGATATATCCTATATAAGAACAGAGATGGGAAGAAAATCTGTAATAAGCAACGATTTACTTAGTGTTAGTTATCAATATTAGCCTAACTTACGTATCTAAATTGCTCCTGAATTCACAACCCAAAGAAACTGTGAGTTTATTTTGGGGATAACATGTTATTTTGAGATAATGTGTTATTCCCTAAATAAACCCACAGTTTCTGTGGGTTATAAATCAGGAGTGATTTAGTTGGATGGCTCTGACTCAGGGTTTGTCATGAGGATGTAGTAAAGACGTTAGTCAGAGCTACGGTCATATGATAATTTGCTAGGTCTCAAGAATTTACTTCCATAGCGGCTTACTCATTTGTTTGGCAATGTAGTGCTGGTCTCTGTCAGAGGTCTCGATTCTCACTCCAGGAATGTCACTGTAGACATTTTTAGCATTTTCCTGGCTGCTTCTACCCTCAAAACTAGTGTTCCAAGACAGTATAATGTGAATCCACAGTATATTTTATAAACTAGTTTCCCAAGTCACACTGTATTATTCTTGGTATATCCTACTGATTACACAGGTCAGTTCTATTGAGTATAGAAACAGATTGCATAAAAGTCTGACTGCCAGGATGTAAGAATCACAGGGGTCATCTTGGAGCTTGACTACCACACTTTGAAAGAGAATATTATCTGAATGTAGTACTTGAATATCAGTCAAATAAACTTATCTAATCTGATACACAAGATGAAGAAGAGTAAGAGAAAAGCACACAAAATAGAACATCTAAGAGCTGTAGAACAATATCAAATAATGTACCATATATGCAATTAGGGTTTCGGATGGAGAAAGAGGCAGCAAAAGAATTCTACAAAGAGATAATGGCCACATATATTTCCTGAACAATAAAAGCAAGTCACAGATTCAATAACCTTAGAGAAGCCCAAGAGAATACTGGATGTGAGATAAATGGGAATTCTCTGCTCTGCAATCATATGTAAAAGCTAACTGTATGACAACAGGAGCAGAATAGGAGGAGGGAGGATTTGGGAATATACTGTTGTAAGATACCTTCACTAAATGAAAAATAAAATGATTTAACATATTGAACATTAATTAATTAAAGATTTATCTAGTAAACTGCTATGATTTTAATTTTGGTTTTCTCTTCAAAACTCAGGTTGATATTTAAATTTCCAATGTAGCAATATTAAGAAGTGGGGCTTTTAGGAAGTAATTTAGTCACAAGGGCAGAGTCCTCATGAGTAGAATTAATTAACTTATTAAAGATATAAGACCTGAAACTATTAAAAAACCTGTAAGACAATATAGGCAAAAACTTTTCTGGACATTGGCCTAGGCAAAGAATTTCTGATGAAGATGCCAAAAGCAAATGCACCAAAACAAAAATAGACAAATGGGACCTAATAAAACTAAAAAGCTTCTGGAAAGCAGAAGAAATAATCAACAGGGTAAACAGTCAACCTACAGAATGGGATAAAATATTTTCAAATTATGCTTCTGACAAAAAACTAATATTTAGAATATACAAGGAAGAGACAACTCAACAGCAGCAAAAGTAAACAACCACATAACAAATCCATTAAAAGCTGGCCAAAGGGTATGAACAGACAATGTATTAAAAGAAGAGACACAAGTGGCCAAAAAACACATTTAAAAATGCTCAACATCACTAATCACCAGACAAATGCAAATATAAAAACCACAATGAGATATCATCTTACATCAGTCAGAAGGACTATTAGTGAAAAGTCAAAAAAAAATGCATCGGATGTTGGCATGGATGAAAAGGGAATGTTTATGCACTGTTGGTGGGAAAGTAAGTTAATTTAACCTCTATGAAAAACACTATGAAGATTTCTCAAACAACTAAAAACAGAACTATCATTTGACCCAGCAATTCCACTACTAGGTATCTATGCCAAGGCAAATATATCATTATATAAAAAAGACACCTCTACTCATATATTCATCAAAACAGTATTCACAATAGCAAAGTCGTGAAATCAACCTAAGTGCCTGTTAATGATTGGCTGGATAAAGAAAATATGATATATATATATATACTAAGGAATACTATGCAGCCATTAAAAAGAATGAAATCCTGTTCTTTGCAACAACATAGAGTTGGAGGTCATTCTCCTAAGGGAACTAACTCAGAAACAGGAAACCAAGTATTGTAATTGTCACTTACAAATGGGAGCTAAATGATGGGTGCACACAGACGTAAAGATAGAAATGATGGACACTGGGGACTCCAAAAGTGGGTAGCGTGGGAGGCAAGCAAGGGTTGAAAAAGTTACATATCAAGTACAATGTTCACTATCCGGGTAATGGGTATACAATAAGCCTAGTCCCCACCAGTATGCAAAATACCTATGTAACGAAGATGCACATGTACCCCCTAAATCTAAATTAAAATAAAATTAAAATGTTTGTAAAAGGCCTGAAGGATACAGCATTCCTTCCTTTTATGCTCTTCCGTCCCTTCCACCATAAGAGGACACACAGTTCAAGGTGCCATCATGGAAGTAGAGATCAAGGCTCTAAACAGACACTGAACCTGCTGTGTCTTGATCTTGAAATTCCCAACTACCAGATGTGATAAAATAGATGTTTGTTCTTTATAAGTTACTCAAACTCAAGCATTTTATTATAGTGACAGAAACTACTGAAACATAAACTCTAAGACAATCTCTGAAATGAATTAAAAATGAGTATAAATTATAAACACACTGTACTGATAAAAGGACTCATAAATCATACTGAATCCAGTCAAAAGAAGTGAAAAAAGATAAAAATGGAATTAAGAACTGATGGAACAAATAGAAAAGAACTGGCAAGAGAGTATATTTTAATTCAAATATATTAATAATTAAAATTAGCTTTTTTTGAATAATAAAATGGCAAATAATGAATTTAACAAATGATAAATAAAACCAAGGCATTTGTTTATATTTTATGAAATAATTCAAGGGGAGGGATAAAAGGTGTTAACTCAAGGCAATCCAAACCTAATGCAACATCTCAGATCTTGTAACATACCACACTAAACTCTCTCTTTCTCTCTCTCTCTCTCTCTCTCTTTCTCCTTCTCTCTCTTGCATGCTCCTGTAGATTTTCCATGCTTTAAATCCATGTTTGCCCTGTTAGAAATTAGGGTTCAATTCATATTGGTTTTTTTGTACCTATCATTTATAGTGCAGCAAATATATACCAAAATCTTGCAGACCACTGATTGAAGTTAACTGCACCTGATGAGTACAAGTTTATTTTTGTTTGAGTTTTAAACAGCTATGAATTTACATGATTGGCATTTATTATTTTCTTTTTATTCATATAATCTTCCTTAGATTTTTTAGACTATTGCCACATAGAGAGAAATACACAAAAACAGACAAAAAGAGACAAGAAAGAATACATTGAATAATAGCAGTAGACAAGATAAGAAGGAATAAATAAGAGGGGAAACAGAAGGAAAAAATTATTTAAAATAATTGTTCTATAAGAATTTAATTTGTTAAAAAATTCCCAGTTATATTATTCGATTATATTTTCTTAGAATATTAAGACAGAACAGCCATAAGAATAAATTGAAATATCTAGTTTCTAGAAAGCTTGACTATAATGAGTATAAATGTAAGACAAAAGTAATTTTTCTGGTTAAATAGCTATAATTAAATTAGAGTGGCCATATTCCTTACTTAGAAAAAATTACTCATGTTAGAAAGAATGCATTTAATTATTGGGGTAATCTGCTTTACATAACTATGTAGAGCATGTGACAATTTCGCTAAGAGTTTTGTTTCTGATTCTCATAAGAATTTTATCTCATTTACAGAAGCATTGCTGTAACATTGTCCTCTATTTCAAAACTGACAAATTATAGTATTTGAGACAATTTTAAGCTAATAAAAATTAGTCATTTTTGTTTACTGCAAAGTGTCTGTTCATATCCTTTGCCCACTTTTTGATGAGGTTTTTTTTTTCTTGTAAATTTGTTTAAGTTATTTGTAGATTCTGAATATTAGCCCTTTGTCAGATGGATAGATTGCAAAAATTTTCTCCCATTCTGTAGGTTGCCTGTCACTGTGATGATAGTTTCTTTTGCTCTGCAGAAGCTCTTTAGTTTAATTAGATCCTATTTGTCAATTTTGGCTTATGTTGCCATTGCTTTTAGTGTTTTAGTCATGAAGTCTTTGCCCAAGTCTACGTCCTAAATGGTATTGCCTAGGTTTTCTTCCAGGATTTTTATGAATTAAGGTCTTACGTTTAAGGCTTAATCCATCTTGAGTTAATTTTTGTATAAAGTGTCAGGAAGGGGTCCAGTTTCAGCTTTCTGCATATGGCTAGCCTGTTTTCCCAACAACATTTATTAAATAGGGAATCCTTTCCCTATTGCTGGTTTTTGTCAAGTTTATCAAAGATCAGATGCTTGTAGATGTGGGGCATTATTTAGGAGGCCTCTGTTCTGTTCCATTGGTCTACATATCGGTTTTGGTATCAGTACCATGCTGTTTTGGTTACTGTAGCCTCGTGGTATACTTTGAAGTCAGGTAGTATGATATCTCCAGCTTTGTTCTTTTTGCTTAGGATTGTCTTGAATATACAGGCTTTTTTTTTCTTTTTTTTTTTTGGTTCCATATGAAATTTAAAGTAGTTTTTCTTTTCTAGTTCTGTGAAGAAAGTCAATGATAGTTTGATGGGGATGACATTGAATCTATAAATTACTTTGGGCAGTATGGCCATTTTCATGATATTGATTCTTCCTATCTATGAGCATGGAATGTTTTCCCATTTGCTTGTGTCCTCTCTCTCTTATTTCCTTGAGCAGTGGTTTGTAGTTCTCCTTGAAGAGGTCCTTCACATCACTGATTCATTGTATTCTTAAGTATTTTATTCCCTTTGTAGCAATTATGAATGGGAGTTCACTCATGATTTGGCTCTCTGTTTATCTATTATTGGTGTATATGAATGCCTGTGATTTTCGCACATTGATTTTGTATCCCGAGACTTTGCTGAAGTTGCTTAGCAGCTTAAAGAGATTTTGGGCTGAGATGATGGGGTTTACTAAACATACAATCATGTCATCTGCAAATAGAGACAATTTGACTTCCTCTCTTCCTATTTGAACACCTTTTATTTCTTTCTCTTGCCTGATTGCCCTGGACAGAACATCCATCCAATATTATGGTGAATGGGAGTGGTGAGAAAGGGCATCCTTGTCTTGTGCTGGTTTTCACAGGAAATTCTTCCAGCTTTTGCTCATTCAGTAAAAGGTCAAGAAACAACAGATGCTAGAAAGGATGTGGAGAGACAGTAATGCTTTTACACTGTTGGTGAAAGTGTAAATTAATTCAACTATTGTGGAAGATAGTGTGTCAATTCCTCTAGGATCTAGAACTAGAAATGCCATTTGACCCAGCAATCATATTACTGGGTATATACCCAAAAGCTCATAAGTCATTCTACTATAAAGTCACATACACACTTATGTTTACTGCAGCACTATTCACAATAACAAAGACTTGGAACTAACCCAATGACCATCAGTGATAGAATGGATAAAGAAAATGTGACACATATACAACATGGAATACTATGCAGCCATAAAAAAGGATGAGTTCATGTTTTTTCCAGGGACATGCATGAAGCAGGAAACCATCATTCTCAGCAAACTAACATAGGAACAGAAATCCAAACACCTCATGTTCTCACTCATAAGTGGGAGTTGAACAAAGAGAACACATGGACACAGGGAGGGAAGCATCACACACTGGGGTCTGTCAGTGAGGGGGTTAGGGAAGGGACAGTATTAGGAGAAATACCTAATGTAGATGATGGGTTGATGGGTGCTGCAAACCACCATGGCATGTGTATACCTATGAAACAAACCTGCACATTCTGCACATGTATCCCAGAACTTAAAGTACAATAAGAAGAAAAGAAAAGAAATATAACACCATATTTTGGTGTATTTTGTTTTTAATAAGTTAGAACATACTTATGTGTGTGTGCGTGTTTTTGGTGGGGGTGAATGCCCTTAAACAAGTTGAGGGTATTTCTTTCAATTCTGTTTGCTCAGAGTTTTTATCATAAATAGATAATTATCTATTGAAATTATAATTTATTTTTTATTCTAATACTGGAAATGATACTCAATGGTTTTCAAATGTTAAAGTAACTTTGCATTTTTAGAACAAAAAACAGTTTCATAAAGTATTATTATTTTTATCTGCTGATATAGCATTTACTTGTTTGTTAAAGATTTTGCATCTTTATTCAAGAGAAATATTTGTTGGTAATTGTCTGAGCTCATAATCCTCTTGTAAGGTTTTGCTATCATTTTTTGAGATATTTGCTTAGTATAAGTGCCTGCAGTTGATGATATTGTGTGCCAATCTCATCCGCTACAAATATTTGTTAATATTCAGAATCATAGTTAGCAAATATCATCATAAACAATTCAGCTCTGGCCCAGGCAGTCAGTCAAGAGAAAGAAATAAAAGGTATTCAAATAAGAAGAGATGAAGTAAATTGTCTCTGTTTCCAGATGGCATGATTCTATATTGAGAAAACCCCATTGTGTCAGCCCCAAAACTCCTTTAGCTGATATCCAACTTCAGGTAAGTCTCAGGATACAAAACCGATGTGCAAAAATCACAAACATTTCTATACACCAACAGTAGACAAGCAGAGAGTCAAATCATGAGTAAACTCCCACTCACAACTGCTACAAAGAGAAGAAAATACCTAGGAATACAATTTACAAGGGACGTGAAGGATCTCTTCAAGGAGAACTACACACCACTGATCAAGACAATAAGAGGACACAAACAAATGAAAAAACATTCCATCATCATGAAAAGGAAGAATCAATATTGTGAAAATGGCCATACTGCCTAAAGCAACTTATAGATTCTATGCTATTCCCATCAAGCTACCAATGACTTTCCTCGCAGAATTAAATAAATAAATAAATAAAACTACTTTAAATTTAAATTTCATATGGAACCAAAAAAGAGCCTGCATAACCAAGGCAATCCTAATCTAGAAACAACAAAACAACAACAACAAAAAAAACAGCTGGCAGGATCATGCTACCTAACTTCAAACTATACTACAAGGCTACAGTAACCAAAACAGCATGGTACTGGCACCAAAACAGACATATAGACCAATGGAACAGAAGAGAGACCTCAGAAATAAGACCACTCATCTACAACCATCTGATATTTGACAAACCTGAAAAAAACAAGTAATGGGGAAAGAATTCCCTATTTAATAAATGGTACTGAAAAATCTGGTGAGCTGTATGCAGAAAACTTAAACCGGACCCCTTCCTTTCACGTCATACAAAAATTAACTCAAGATGGATTAAAGCCTTAAATGTAAAATCCAAAACCATAAAAACCCCAAGAGAAAACCTAGGCAATACTATTCAGGACATAGTATAAAGACTTCATGACTAAAGACCGCATGACTAAACACCAAAAAGACAAAGACTTCATACACAAAGACTTCATGACTGAACACCAAAAAGCAATTGCAACAAAAGCCATAATTGACAAATGGGATCTAATTAAACTAAAGAACTTTTTTACATCAAAAGAAACTATTATCGGCGTGAACAGGCAAACTACAGAACAGGGGAAAATTTTTTCCATCTATCTATATGACAAAGGTCGAATATCAAGAATCTACAAAGAAGTTAAACAAATTTACAAGAAAACAACAACAATCCCAACAAAAAGTGCACAAAGGATATGAACAGACATTTCTCAAAAGAAGACATTTATGTGGCCAAGAGACATGAGAAAAAGCTCATCATCACTGATCATTAGAGAAATGCAAATCAAAACCACAATGAGAGACTGTCTCATGCTAGTCAGAATGGCAATCATTAAAAAGTCTGGAAATCAGATAGGTGATGGCAAGGCTGTGGAGAAATAGCAACACTTTTACACTGTTGATGGGAGTGTAAATTAGTTCAACCATTGTGGAAGACATTGTGGCAATTTCTCAAGGATATAGAACCAGAAATACCATTTGACCCAGTAATCCCATTACTGGGTATATACCCAATGGATTATAAATCATTCTACTATAAAGACACATGCACACATATATTTACTGCAGAATTATTTACAATAGCAAAGATTAGACATGTCAATAAATGATAGACTGAATAAAGAAAATGTGGCACCTATACACCATGGAATACTATGCAGCCATAAAAAGAATGAGATCATGTCCTTTGCAGGGACATGGATGAAGCTGGAAACCATTATCCTCAGCAAACTGACACAAGAACAGAAAACCAAACACTGCATATTCTCTCTCATAAATGGGAGCTGAACAATGAGAATTTATGGAAACAGGGAGGGGAACATCACACACCGCAGCCTGTTGGGTGGTGGGAGGCAAGGGGAGGGAGAGCATTGGGACAAATATCTAACTAACATGGGGCTTAAAACCTAGATGACAGGTTGATAGGTGCAGCAAACCACCATGGCACATGTATACTTATTTTACAAACCTGCACATTTTGCATATGTACCCTGGAACTTTAAAAAAATATATAAGTAAAACAATACAGCTCAATTTTCTTTATTTATGTTAACCAGGCATTGTTTGTTAAGAATTTGACATGTTTTAAGCATATTTAAAGCATCCTAGAAGCTGGCACTCTTTGTTACAAAGACATTGAGAAAAGATGATTAAACACATAGCCTTTGCTATCCTATTTCATTGTTCAATAAGTTTTACTTTCCATTCAGTGAACACATTTGTGTAATTCTACTAACCAAAGTGCTACAAAATTATTCAATTGAGTGCATTTTAATTTAAGAAAAATTAGCATAACTTTCAATTGCTTGGTAGGAAAGGGTGTTCTGGCAAACAGGATTGAAATGTATCTGGCAATCTTAAGTATGTTTTCCTCACAAGTTTATAATAGGTTGACTAGCATGCTCCAAAGGCTCCCAAATGCTCCAGGTGCTCTGGATCACAAATTTATTCTCCTTATACTTGTGTGTTTCAGTTCACTGCGTAACAGCTTTATAAGTAGAAAAGTTAAGTTCAGCGTTATACATGCAAGATGATGACATTCATGCTATTATTGACTTAAGAGATAAAACATTTTAAAATAACCTGCTGCTAAAAACATATTCATTTGTGAGAATTTTTGAAAAAAAATTATTTTGGATACCTTTGTTTTAAAGATATGAGCTTTACATAAACACATTTTTAATAACTATGCTGATATATTCAAATAAATTAAATTACCAGGGCCAAAGTAGGAATGATATATAGCTGCACATTTTGATCTATCTACCAGGGCCATAACAGGAAGGATACATAGCTGCAAGTTTTGGTCTATCTTATTAGATTTAAGATAAGGGTGTTTCTTTATATTCAAAGTATGATATAATTTATTTTGTGTATCGTGGGACACTATTAGCACAAAGCATACTTACACATGAAAATAAAGGCAAAGAAAAGACTTCAGGTATGCAACTGGGGCGTAACTTCCAGTCACGGTGAATTGGTAAAAGATCTATAATAATAAAATTAACTTTCTGGAACCCAAGTAGCCTCAGGATAGGCAATCTGCAGAACACATTAAATGATACAGTTGTTTTGACACAGAGTTCTGCATTTAATACAAATCTTGACATTTAAAAACAGCTGTATGCTTTTCAAAGGGTTTTTCTTAAACTAAAAATATGTAACTGAAATGTTTATGATCCCTTCATCACACTTTAGAGAGTTGCACCCTCTAATTTGCAATAGTCATACACTACATAGATCAAGCCCCTTCTGCTCCTGAGCCTTGGGCCGGTGAGGGTATGGAGAAGTTAGCCCTACCTAAGAGAGACAAATCCAAAGACTCTGGAGAATCCTTCCTCCCCAACTGTAGGTATCTAAGCAAAGAGCCGGTTCAGCTGTGTCATTATATAACCTAACACTAAAAATGGAAGTAGGTATTATCAGGGGGCACAAACACATATATTACTACCATCTCCTTGTTAATATAAAATATGGTGTATTGGGAACATTTTATAAGTCTAAAATAGTCAGATGGACCTAAAGTGTCTCAAAATAGCAGGGGGAGAGAAGTGTTCCAGGTCACAGAACTGAAAACGATTCTCATGGTCTAGTTTCCAAGAAATTTTCCACCATTTGGAATGATCAAATTATAAGTCTTTTAAGCCTCTTACATTAAATGCAAGTCACCCTTTCAAAATAGAGAATCATTTTCAGGACTAGCATAGGAAGCTCATTTTGAGGAAGGAAACACCCCCTCAATTGTAGTGGCTCCATTATAATGCAGTAAATGTAGCATTTGGTCCTTTACTGATCCACATGGAATGGGAGGAGTAGAAGTAAGTAGGTTATTATGCCAATTAAAGAGGCTGCATAATCTCCTGCATGGCTCACTTGGTTACTCAAGGGAAGGTTTTTGACTTGATTAAAATCTTAAGATTCAGCTGCCTTCCTCTGAAGAGGGAATTTTACTAATTCTTCCTATTTATCCACATAATTGACTAGAGATGAGAGGTAAGCAAAGTAAAAAATAGTTTTCTCATATTAACTTTTTCACTTCTACATTTTTCTTTGTATCCCTACAGTTTTCCAGGGCTTTTGTCATATATTCAATATAAGAGAAAAATAAAAATTCAAGTAGTCACTCTTCCACTGTAATTTCATCTGTCTTAACCCCGAAGAGCCCAAGCCTTTGAAAGACAGTAAGCACTTGTGATGAACAAAAGGTCTGTTTACCTCCTGAGCACACTGAAGATAAAAGTAGACTGCTTTTATCTTTGTTAATTCTATTCCCAATAAAGAAGTATAGGGAAAAATATCTGATATCAGAGTATATTAAAAACATAATATAATAATATTTCATTTGATATTATTTGATCCAACATTAATATTATTGAAAAATAAAGGTTATAGAATATTATAAATTTCAACCAATGAGTTATTTACTTTCACAGAAATTTTGTAATCAGCAATGTGCAAGTTTCTGAGGATAGAAACTTGTCATCTAGGCAAATGAACTGTTCAAATAGAGGAACAAACATGATCTGCTACTGAACTGATGACTTTTCAAGACCTTTTAAGAATCTACATTTGGCTAGACATGCTGACTTATGCCTGTGATTCCAATACTTTGAGAGGCTGAAGCAGGTAGATCACTTGAGACCAGGAGTTTAAGACCAGCCTGAGCAACATGGAGAAAACTCATTTCTACAAAAATTACCTGGGCATGGTGGCACACACCTGTAGTCCCAGCTACTTGGGAAGCTGAGCAGAGTGGTTCATTTGAGCCCAGGAAGTTGTGGCTGCAATCTCACAAGCCAAGATTGCACTACTGCTGTACCACTGCACCCAGCCTGGGCAACAGAGTGAGACCTTGTCTCAAAAAAAAAAAAAAATCTATGTTCAATTGATTTCAGTTTTTTATAATAATCTAAAATAAATTACAGATTAAAGAGAAGAGCAAGAATCAATTGTAACAGACCATGTATTTGAAAAAGGGCATTAAAATCTTTTCCTATAATTTAATGATGACTGGATAAAAATCATAACCACTCTCATCTCTCATAATTCAGTATGTTTTAAGTAGATGTAACAGCTTAAGAAATTCAACAGAAGGAAGAAAAAAGTTGATGTATCCCTGGACTTCCCTTAATTCCTGTGAGAACAACTCTTACAAAACTGATATGTAGTGGGTAGGTCTGATGTTTGGGTAGGTGGAATGGCAGCCGTAAGTGGAAATAAGGCAGATGCCAGAGACAGGGTATGGAACCTTTAACTGTAACTTATAACTCTTCCTTCTCTTATGTTTTCCCAGGAAAATCTTTTCCAGCCCCAAGGGCACCACAATGCAAAAACAAAATTAAACAATCCAGGAGCCCTGGCTTGAAATCAATGTATCTGCAGTTAGAGAAAACAAGATAACCTAAGACATAACTTAAGTCAGGCTGGGATAGGAAACAGAAAGCAAGAGCTGATGGCAAATAAGCAGCTCCTATCTCACTCCCACTTTTTAATTTCACTCTGTGAAGTAAATCATTATAACCTTAGAGAGTAAGCTTTGCATACATAGCATTGCTCTGAAAGGTCATACTGAGAGATTCCTTGAGGGACAGAATTGCCAGGTTATGTGAAACACAAGGTTTTTCAGCCCAGAATACTATACTGGGCTTTTTGAGGATCTCTCTCCTTCTCCCCGATACACACATAGATACCAACTCATTAGGAGGAAAAGAGGACAGGGGATTTCATCTGCCAACCTAAGTAAAAATTATTAAATAAGTAGATTCTCCCACACAGAAGAAAACGAAATAGCAAGAAACATGAACACCATAAAGGCAGACAACAGAGATCAGAATAACCTAAAGAAATAAAAAAACACACACAAAAGAATTAATAAAATCATTAGAACAAGAAGTTAATCGTCATACATGTTTTTAAAGAAATAAGAAAGGATGATTGATATAGAGACTAAGACCTCACAGTTATAAAGGAGAGCTAATTTGTATTTGCATATACTGAATTTTAAAAACTGAAATAATTAAAAATTAAGTAAATAGGTGAATCAATTTATACAGTGAATATAGTAGTTACAATAATCAGGAATATATTGTCACAGATGTTTCCCATAATGAATAAAAAATGTAAGAATTTTTATAAAGAAAACATAAAATATGTACATATTAATAGGATAAATGACAATCCTATGTAAGAGCCTCTACAATAAAAGAGAAAAATAAATTGACAATAGTATACATTTAAAAAAATAACTGATGATAATAAACTAAAACACCTCATTGGATTTACAAATAAATTAATGTGCAAGACATTATTGATGTCCATAGTAGTTGAAATACCCCTAATAATCAATTTTGAGATATTTCTGAGTATTTATCATGGTAACCTTGAAAATTTTAGGTTTCTTAAGAACTGATGTTTAATTTCGTGTACTCTGACTCCTACCTCAATCTTCTGCCAAGTGTCTCCCTGCTTTTCTACCTCAGGGTTGTTCTTGAAGTAGTCAAGAAGTAATGGAGTAGAGAATAATTCACTGAGAGTCTACCCTCATCCAATGGGAAGATGATTGTGAAGAAATGCTCAGCCTTCCCTCTGAAGGCTGCACAATTTTTCAAGGCAGTTCTCTGCTGATTCGAGAGCCCCTTGTTTATACCACTGAGTTAAATAATGTACACTTTATTGGCCTTTCCTGCCTCCTTGCCTCAATATCCATGGCATCTCACCAGTATTTCCTGGGATCACCTCCCAGAAAGACTATTGTCCCAATGCTTTTGATTGTGCATCTGATTTCTGGTGATACCAATTCAAGACACATCTCTTCTTAAGATCTCAATCACAGCACACACAATACTACCTTTACCATTTTTTTTAAAATTTTCTACTCCTTAATTTTTGTGTTTTGTCTGATTTTCACCAGAAAAAAAACTTTGTAATTTTTCAAAAAATTCTGATTATCATTTAGTCTTCTCAAAATATATATACTTGTTTTTCATCCTGTATTTCCAACTCAATTAGTGACATTACCATTTACCCAGCTTAGAGGTAACCATCCCTTGCTTTCCACACATGAAGTTCATTTACCCATTCACATGATGTCCCATCATTTCATTTTTACTAACATCTCATTAATCTTGACCTTTCCTTTCACCTCCACTGTCATTTCTGTAGATTTTTCCACTTGTCATGGGGCTGATTCCTGCCTACATATGTATGTTTGTTTAATGTGGCCACACTGTGTCTTTAAAAACATCAGAATTGGATTTCAGTTTTAATCCAGTACTGCATTTTCATTTTCAGTTTTGATTTTTTAAAATAACATGCTCCTCATATAGCAACCGAGTCATTGGTATGCAGGACTGCCATGTTCTTTTGTATCTTAATGTGGTCACTGTGTTCATACTACAAGAAATGCCCTTTCTCATTCCTCTAGTTTATGAAATCTCAATATTCTAGGGCCCAACTTTTACATTATTCTATTCAAGATTTGCTCTGGCCTTTGCCCTTCTGTGGTAATTTCTAGAGAATTTTCAATAACATATGTCAAATCATATTATTACTTTGTATCTGCCAACAGAAGATAAATTCCTCTTTTAATTATGTTTGCATTTCCAACACCCATTACTGTGCCTCACATCTAATAGGTACTTAATAAAGTTTATAATATAGAGCGTGAGTATATACCACAAGGTAGTTATATTTTTCCTATATTTGACTTTTAAAAAGATCAAAATAAAATTTAGTGTCCCAATGTAGCAACTTATTATATACATCAGATGCCAACCAATATTTTTATTATTCAATCAGTAATTATAATTTCATTATAAGTTATTACATTATAGGTCATTTTATGAAGAGTAACAGCCATTGTGAACATAAATTATAAGAAAGCAGTTTAAATCCTGCAAGGTTGACTGAAAGGATGGAAGAGCAGACCCAGGGTCAGGTTTAACAAGTTTATTTCAACCTGCTAGGCTGGCTGCCTCACCAAATCACTTCTTCTTATTGATTTGACTCTATTATTATAAATTACAGTAAAATGGTAGACAGAATATGGTGGTTATTCATCTATGACATTACTTAAAGAAGAAAAAACATTGCCTAAGAGAAAATTTAAAAAAGAAAAAACCTTAATGATAAGAAAGATAAACACCTCTTCAAAAAACAAAACACAACTCAATTATGCATCTGTATAATCTTAGCTTATGTGCTGATATGCCGGTGTGGGCATATATATATATTAATATATTATATATATTCTTATAAATATGTATATAGATTACATTTTACTACAACATGAATTATCAATTGATATTGATTGTAAATTGTGAAGAATAGGAATAATTTATATGGCTACCATTGTTCCTGGAATTTTGCCTAATGTTATTCTCTTAAATGAAAGCACAGATATTTTAAAGACATTTTTCTTAACGTAATTGTTTTTCCAGTAGAACAAGTTAAATCAGTTATTGACTTCATTTCTGGCATTCATCAGCTATTTTTATGGGCTAACACTTAGCTGTTTTACGTTGCATAGCATATCCATGAATGTATCTTTATATTATGCTGTACATAATTTTGCTATGGATGGAAAAAGGGTGAATCAAAAATCCCTGGGCCTTTTCTTTCATAGAAAATGAGTCATACAACCTTCCTTTTAATTTTATTATCAACTATCATAAAATACTTTGTGAATCTCTTCCTAATGTATGCCATAATACACAACTTAGTATACAATATCCAAGAGTCATGATGGTTATAGTTTTATGTAATTCCATCGGAAAACAACAACAAATAGGTGAGCATTAAAAAATAGGCTTTTAATTATCTTCATAATCAATTTGGTGAAAACTAGTTTGACCTTTTCTTTTAGATAGAAGATAGTAATTGTTATTACCTGTATTAGTTAAGATAAAATGTCTTTGAGTATCAACTGGATTTAATCACATCCATTGAGTTTGGATTCTAATAATTTATACATTTTTTTAAAATACGTCTTCCACTCCATAATTTTTTAAAGTACTATAATACAAAACTATAAGATTTACAGGAACACTTTTTTAAACGGCTCTAACATTTTGAGTAGAAAATTCATTAAAAACCAAATACATTATCACATTATATTATTTTAAAATACTAATAATTTATAGAGGTAATTTTTGCTCAGGTATAATCAGTGAAGAAACCACTCTTTTTCATAAAAAATGTTCTTAGTTAACAATATTACCTGTTAGGATGCACATAATAACATTTAGATTAGTTTTAGGTTAGTATAATATTTTGAAAAAAAAAAAGAATAATTCTAGATAATTTTCTCAGTTATACTGGTAGGTATAGAACTATGATTACTTTCTAAAAATGTTTATAGTGTGGAATTTATGGAGGTAGAAGGTCTTGTAATAGGCTCTTAGATTATCTGCTGGTTTTCATGCCCTTTCTCTCCCTTATATCCTTTCCTATGTCAGATTTTTCTTCTGAAAAGACTTTACCCTGCCATTCCCATACTCATAAACTTTTTACATCACAGTATTTCATCTCATGGCATTTTTTTCTTGTGTAATTCCTGCCATTAGCATACCACCATCATTGGCGGCATTTGTTGTTATTTTCAAAATCATAATAATTATCTTTATTCCTTGTGATTCAAAAAATTTTTTTAATTTATAACTTTTCTTGAAGTCTTTCTACCCTATTAATGCAAAAAAATGCATATCTCTTTTTCTGTTTCTATAGTACTTTATGTAAACTGTACATATATATTGAATAACTAATTGTTAATAATTAATTATTGTTTAGGTGTTCATTTGATTTTATGGCAAAACAATAAATGCAATGGCTATATTTGATTATCATTTTTATTAACATTTAGCATATTGCCTCTACAAAGTAAGTGCTTACTAAATGTTGTATTAGGGATCTGAATTAAATATAACATTAACAGGATTAACTACTTAATCACTGTAACTTTCACTACAAATACAAATGACTTCTCTCTCCCCTTCTTGCCCACAACAAAAGTAATGTGGTTTTGAACTATGAATCAAATTTCCTTTTTCAATACCAGGTAATAGTTCAAATTATTTAATCAATTTTAGATACTTATATTAAACTTCATTTGGTAGAATTTAAATTTTTGCTAAGGAAATTGTTATAGATCATTCTCTATGTATAAAACAACTTTATCTATACTGCTTATAAAACTTAACAAAGATAAATCATATTTATAATTCTATAGAATTTAAATATAGACATATGAATTAATAATGATTTAAATATTCATAAAGAAGACATAATTTTACATTATCTCTCAGTGAGGAAAAACTCATATTGAATAAAGATTTAGAATTAGAGAGCTCCAAGTACTGTACTCTGTCTGAGTTTCTATCTCACTCTAGAAACACATTTTATTCAGATGACAAGCTGCTATCTGAATGGTTGTTTTTCATTAGTTTAATGCTTTGAGCATAAGATTATTAGAAGTATCTGTACTTCTCTGGTAATCTCTTTTATTAAATGGGTATTAGAATTAAGGAAATTAATTGTTTTCCAAATAGAGTACTATGGAGCATAAGCTCTATGGATAATACACTCAATATTTAATACTTATTCCATAAAATATCTGAAATGTCAATGTGGTTATCATTGGAAAATGTATTAGTAGAATATAAATATGTAAATTTTCAAGATGCACAGCTTAAAAATGTGCATAAATTAAATTAGAAAAGATAACACTGTGCCTATCTCAAACAAAAAATATGTTTCAAAGGAAAAAGTCTTCTTGTTAAGTGTTTCTATAGAGGGAAGTAAAGAAAATTAGAAAAGATTTTAAAAGGTCAAATGTGTTTTATAAAGTCTAAAAATGCATTTACAAATATAATGTGAGTAAATATGCTATGTATTCATGATCAGTAAGAAGGTGGACCATAAAATTCTGACTTCTTTTATTCACATGTATGAATATAATAATACACACATTTAGTCATCACAATATTTTTACATTGAATATAATAATTTGACTGTTATACTTAGGTTAGATATGAGTTAGGACATTTCTTTTGTAAATTTAAGTTACAAATAAAGATGTTTGTTTAAGACCAACACACACACACACACACACACTACATCCCACATACATTTTTAAAACAAACAGTTAGGTAGTTGTGCCAGGGCCACCGCCTTTGGGGATCTGTCCTGCAGATCCTAGCTCAGCGACAGATGAGTAAAGTATATCGACACACAGGTATTACACTTTGCCAGTTCAGCTGAGGGTCGATGTGGCTTCTTACTGACTCCCTGGAGAGGGTTTTAAACAGTTGTAACTGCTGGCCTCTGCCAACCAGAGAGACTTGCATTTATTTAGTAAAGTTTAATTGACAAAGGCTTGAGTCAACACCACTAGGGTGAAGATTAAAGCACAGGTTCCAATGTCCAAAGCAAACACCATTATTGGAGAGCTATCCAGCTCAAAGTGTAGTTTTAAGACCACATGAGTAAACAAGTTAGTTAGATAAACTCCCCCACATACCTTAGCTATTTGCTTTACTTTTTAACTAACTGTAAAGGAGATTTAGGCTGCCTTCAGCCAAAACTTCTACTGAAACTATGAAAAAAGTCCTTAAACCTTCCAAAAGGGTTTCTCTACTATTTTTCCCTTAATATTTTTGCCACCACCCTGAGTGAATTGCTGCATAGTAGGAATAAAAAAGACCCTTTGTTTTCTTTCTAAATTTACTTATAATTAACTTGATTTTCTATGTTATTTTGCCAATAAATATAGAGCCTGATTCAAAATCTCTGTTTTTTGGAGAAATTAAATGATTTAAAATGCTGTTTGTGAAGACTGAAATAATATTAAAATTAAGCAAATATATTTTCATTTCTCAGCTCTCAGCTTTCAGGATCACCTTCCCAGGAGAACTGATACAGTCTAATCTCCATGAGGAGAAAACAGAAACTATACTCTCAACGCATCACTGCTTTTCTCCTCAATTATCATGAAATGCAGTTAAATACATTTGTACATATAAATTATTAGAAGTCACTTTTATCAAATATTACTTTTACATAAAATAGCCTAAAATAATAAAATGATACCATAAACTGAAGTTATATAATTAGGAGTTAATTGGAGTACTGTCTTGAATCAGCTTCTGCTAACTTTAAAGTTAACAAACTTCTTCCAAAAGGGAAGAAACAAAACAAAAAATTCATTCCCATTAAACAGTTTATAGTAAAGCTGACACTTTTAGTAAAGCAATACATTAGATCTATATCAACATGTTCTTCCTGAAGTCAGGTATAACATTGATGAATTTTGGCATATTTGTTGACGTCTTCAAGGGATAGAATCTTTGACTTAGAAGAAAGCTGTTCTCAACTTTAACAATTAAATTCATGCACATTTTTTAATATAGCAATTTTTTTTCTGGATAACGATAACTATTTACAAGGACTTGCTACACTGCATAAAAGACAGAGTTTTCAAAGGCATGATTCACTCTCACCATTGTTAATTGATTCAGATAGAGAACAATTCTTTTGTTTGTTACAAGTGAATTAACCAATAACATATTTACCGAAGCTGATAGTTATTTATCAAGGGAAACTGCATTTCCCTGGTAACTGAGATAACCTGTAGTAATTAAAAGATAAATTGGTATATATATTGAATTGTAAAGAAATCTATACCTCATTTAGTATTTAATTACAACTTGCTAAAAGCAACCCAACTGCTCCAAGTATTTTCAGATTTACATAAAATTATATAATAAATAACATTTTAACTTTTTTTAAGCTTTTAATTTTTGATGATTTTATTTTCAAACTAAATAACTATTCTGCACAATGCTGGCTTAATTTCTAATAAAAATAACTTACAGATTCAATTTTCCATTATACTAGAAAATGCTATATTGGAAAATATGGTAGTATTAACTGCAAATTCTGGTAGTATCAACTGCAAATTTCAAATACTTTATCATTTAAGTAGATGGGAATTTCTGTCTGACAAAATGCACAGTTTCTCTTTGGAGTTCTGTCACACTTGAAGGAATAGTCAAGGTGACATCCTTGGCTACTCAAGGGATAAACAATATGGCCATTTTTATAATATAAAATCTTATTTAGAAGTAACTATGTTAAAGATTTTTTTCCTATTTTCCAGTGAATAGGCTCACTGTGAAAAAGGAAGCACCAGCCTAAATCGCAGACAGTTGAGTGAGAATACAGTATGGGTATAAAGAAACTGTAAAGAGGCAAAAGAAACAAATGAAAAAGCAAGAAAAATTGTGTTTCATGTTTAATAATGCAAATGAACATTATCTAGCTTGCAGCAAGTGTGACACATATTACTTGATGATTGCATAGATAGAATGACGTACCCACTATTTATATCTGTGACTCACTTTATCCTGCAATGTTGATACTCTGAGGATTATTTTCAGGAACACAGCTTTATACTATGAACATTTCCTATCATGTTCTGAAAATTTCCAAACATTGATATTTTGATATAATACTATCAGTAATAAACAATTAGAAGGAAAAAGTTTTAAAAATCTCCTTGACAAGAAAATGTGATAAATATCTCCTTTTTTCTTCTTATGTAAGGATTTTCTAGTTCTTTATACTTTATTTTGAAGACAGATATACTTGAAATATATAACTGAAGTAATCTGAAAACAAATGTTTCCATTAGGAAAAAATTAGTTTTCTAATTTACATATTACTTCTTTCCTGGCAACTATAAACTTCTGTTAAAAATTTTTATTCATCAGAAGCTAAACCAGATAAACATAGTAACATAAATATACAAATTCAGAGAATGGTTTTAAAGGGGAAAATTAAATTTGATCTCAGGAAGTATAAAATATTAATAAGTATTAAGTAGTTTTAATTCAGAAATTAAAAGCAAATTAATTTATTCTAATCTTTATTTCTCAAGAAAAATATAAATGTAATTTAAAAATTAATCTGCTCAATAATTGATGTTATGTAAGAGGATATATTTCTCCTGAGCAGACAATATATACTGAACACTTACTCATTGCCAGATGCTGTATTTTGATTTTTTTTATGCTTACTGAGTTTTTATAAGTACTCTTTAAGATAGGTAATGTTTTATCCAACATTGATGATTGAAGACATATTAAGTAATTAGTCCAAGTTTCCCAGTAGTAAGAAAGTGGTGGAGTCAGCATGTGACCCCAGGCAATACTGCTCAGACTTCCTGCCTAGTAAACACTGAACTAGATTTTTTGGTAAACTAAATGTCTCTGTGGTAACAAGAATATAATCTTCTGAAGACAATTTCAATGGTGAACACTTGCAGAAGTTCTTAAAATTGTTCCTTATACAAGATTAAAATTCCTGTTTGTAGACATGAAGTGTAATTTAAACTCTTTTACTCTCCTGACTTTTATTGCATTGTCATTAAAACCCTGTTAAATTTTCTATAATAGCCTGGCACACTTAGCTAACTACCATTGTGAATAAATTCTGAAAAACCACAAGACTTTGTATGCCTCATTTATTTAAAAAGAGATATTTATAGATATTTATTGAAATAATGGGGATCAGACATTAGACATAAATGAAAAATTAGGCATTTTCAATATTTTTTCTTTTGCTTTAAATATTAATTCCTCCTGGAAAAACATTCATCATGACCAGCACTGCCTTACAAGAGCTCCTGAAAGAAGCACTAAACATGGAAAGGAACAACCAGTACCAGCCACTCCAAAAACATACCAACTGGTAAAAAGCATCGACACAATGAAGAAACTGCATCAACTAATGGACAAAACAGCCAGCTGGCATCAAAATGGCAGGATCAAATCCACACATAACAGTATTAACCCTAAATGTAAATGGGCTAAATGCCCCAATCAAAAGACACAGACTGGCAAATAATTGGATAAAAACCCAAAACCCATCGGTATGCTGTATCCAAGAAATGCATCTCACATGCAAAGATACACATAGGCTCAAAATAAAGGGATGGAGGAAGATTTACCAAGCAAATGGGTAGCAAAAAAAAAGCAGGAGTTGCAATTCTCGTCTCTTGATAAAATAGACTTCAAACTAACAAAGATCAAAAGAGACAAGGACATTACATAATGGTAAAAGGATCAATGCAACAAGAACTAACAATCCTAAATATATATGCAGCCAATACAGGAGCACCCAGATACATAAAGCAAGTTCTTAATGACTTACAAAGAGACTTAGACTCCCACACAATAAAAGTGGGAGACTTTAACACCCCACTGTTAATATCAGACAGATCAATGAGACAGAAAATTAACAAGGATATCCAGGACTTCAACTCAGACCTGGACCAAGCAAATCTAATAGACATTTACAGAGCTCTTCATCCCAAATCCACAGAATATACATTATTTTCAGCACCACATCACACCTGCTCTAAAACTGACCACATAATTGGAAGTAAATTACTCCTCAGCAAATGCAGAAGAACAGAAATCATAACAAACAGTCTCTCAGACCACAGTGCAATCAAGTTAGAACTCAGAATTGAGAAACTAACTCAGAACTGCACAGCTTAATGGAAACTGAACAACTGGCTCTTGAATGTTGACTGGATAAACAATGAAATGAAGGCAGAAATAAAGATGGTCTTCAAAACCAACGAGAACGAACACACAACATACCAGAATCTCTGGGACACATTTAAAACAGTGTCTAGAGGAAAATATATAGCAATAAATGCTCACATGAGAAGCAAGGAAAGATCTAAAATTGATACCCTATCATCAAAATTGAAAGCGCTAAAGGAGCAAGATTTAAAAAAAACCTCAAAACCTAGCAGAAGACAAGAAATAACTAAGATCAGAGTGGAACTGAAGGAGATAGAGACGCAAAAAACCCTTCAAAAAATCAATAAATTCAGGAGCTGATTTTTCGAAAAGATCAACAAAATAGACCACTAGCCAGATTAATAAAAAAGAAAAGAGAGAAGAATCAAATAGATGCAATAAAAAACGATAAAAGGGATATCATCATAGATTCCACAGAAATACAAACCATCATCAGAGATTATTACAAACAACTCTATGCACATAAACTAGTAAACCCAGAAGAAATGGATAAATTCCTGGACACTTGCATCCTCCCAAGCCTAAACCAGGAAGAAGTCGAAACCCTGAATAGACCAATAACAAGGGCTGAAGTTGAGGCAGCAATTAAGAGCCTACCACCCAAAAAAAGCCCAGGTCCAGATGGATTCACAGCTGAATTCTACCAGACATACAAAGAGGAGCTGGTACCACTCCTTCTGAAACTATTGCAAACAATCCAAAAAGAGGGAATCCTTCCCAAATCATTTGATGAGACCAACATCATCCTGATACCAAAACCTGGCAGATACTCAGCAAGAAAAGAAAACTTCAGGCCAATATCCCTGATGAACCTAGATGCAAAAATCTTCAATAAAATACTGGCAAACCGATTGCAACAGCACATCAAAAAGCTTATCCACCATGATCAACTAGGCTTCATCCCGGGGATGCAAGGCTGGTTCAACATATGCAAGTCTATAAATGTAATTCACCACATGATTATCTCAATTGATGCAGAGAAGGCCTTTGACAAAATTCAACAGCGCTTTATGCTAAAAACCCTCAGTAAACTAGGTATTGATGGAACGTATCTCAAAATAATAAAAGCTATTTATGACAAACCAACAGCCAGTATCATACTGAATGGGCAAAAACTGGAAGCATTCCCTTTGAAATCTGGTACTAGACAAGGATGTCCTCTCTCACCACTCCTA
>CAUYLG010061814.1:0-92054 GCA_963573385.1 Cacajao melanocephalus
GTGGCCTCTAGCTTTGTCCATGTTGCTGCTAGGGACATGATTTTATTTTTTGAGTTTTTAATATGGCTTTTCCCTAGGCAGACTTAAAGCACTGAGAACCTGGTGATGGGGTGTGAGGGTACTAATATAGAAACTATTAGAGAAGGATAATGACAAGAAGGATGCTGGCGAACTTCTCTGAGGTTCCAATTTTTTATTTATTAAAAAAAGTGGCTAGATAAGTGGTTTCTAATGTACTTTCATTTCTAGCAAGTCAAAAGCACATTTAATAAGAATTTTCTTGGGTTTATAACTTCATCTAAGCTCAGA
Source organism: Cacajao melanocephalus (assembly GCA_963573385.1). Taxonomy (NCBI): domain Eukaryota; kingdom Metazoa; phylum Chordata; class Mammalia; order Primates; family Pitheciidae; genus Cacajao; species Cacajao melanocephalus. The sequence goes on from CAUYLG010061814.1 coordinate 310, forward strand.
CTTACCAGTTTTTAGGATAAAATCCAACTAGAAAAGCCAATTCTCCCAGCTTTACTTTGAAACTTACCCTTCTGATTATCTGGGCTTCCATTTTTTTATCTGTCAAATGGGTTAAGCAGAAAAACTGAAGAACCTCTCACGCAGTGTGGCTCACAATGAAGAAGAAGAGAACTGTTCCCAGTTTCTGAATCAAAGTCAGAAATTCTAGTTGTAACAATTACTACTGCAGTGGGAACCGTGTAGCCTACAAGCCTCTGCCCAACTGTTCTTTGAGTTCTGTATTTGGTGTTAGATGTAAACATGTACAAGTTCTTCAATGCAAAGTTACTTTATTCCTGAATTGGTTGTGTGTATGTGTGTGTGTGAATGTGTGCACACACGTGTATGTACACAGGCAGGCAGAGCAGTCACAGAAGAATACTATCCTAGAATATTCTTCCAAACATTAGTTGATGAAGATATAATGTATGATGTCCATTTTTCAGGTTGAGAAAATTATCTAGAGTCCTACCCTAAGATTTTCCCATGGGCCAAACCTGAGTGCACACTTGTGAATGGGTTCTTAGACCATGAGTGGGCTTCCCCCAGGAAGCATGCAGTTACATCTTGAAAATGAAGTAATATATTTTCAAGGAGCAGCTAGTGATTGTAGGGCCAATATAAAATTATGTAGATTCTACTTTCGCATCAATCCCACCTCCAGAGAAAACCCACCCCAAACCGTAAAATATTGCATATTCCTCAAAGAGCAATTCAACAATTAGGGCCAGAAATCCTTCAAGCAGGAAAGATTATCCAAACAAGGGCTAATGTGATATCTAAAGATGCAAATGAGACCTCGTATGTAACAAAGCACCTGGCTTCATTGAAGGGGCCCAGACTCTCAATCAGTGCCCCCCAGCCTGGCAGGACCCCAACACGGTTTCAGGCTGTGCCCACATTCTGTTTTCTGCCTGCTGGGAAGATGAAGATGCTCTGTGGGTGTTTTCAATTATTCAGCCTCCTCACCTCCAGACTTCAGAAAAACAAGAGTGGGTAGGGAGAAGGTTAAAATGCCAGGCCTTTCCCCGCAACTTCTTTAGCTTTTCAGATACGAAAAAAAAAAAAGGTAAAGTGAGATGTTTTGGCTGATATCCAAACCAAAAACGAAAGATCTGAAGCCCTGCTAGAAAGAGTACAGAAAAGGGCCTCTTCTATCCAGAGGTGAAGAATGAGCCATTTATGCTTGCCAGTGGAATCTGAAGAAAATATTTATTTGCTGAAGAGCTGTCCAGGTGCCTGGTGTTCTTACAAAGAGAAACAAACAAACAAAAAAAAAAAACCTTAGCTCAAAGACCTCATATTGGCTGTTCTGGATATCTAGCAAATTCAAACACCTAAGTGTTACAAGTAGGAACCTACTTCCTCATACCTATGCCTTCCAGACCCGAGTAAGAAATGGCAGGGAGAAAGATGGTTCGTAAGTGCTGGGGTCAGGTAGACCTGAGCCCCAGTTGTGGAGAATGTGAGCAGCCCTGCCAAGGATAAAAGCCAGGGAAACTTTAAATTTCATCATAGGCCTAGAGTAGTGGCAGAACCTTGGCCATGACAGCAAAGGTGGGTCCACACTGAAGGGTTCACTGAACCTAGTCTGAGACGCTGCTGAGTTCTCAGAGGGATGTTCAGAGCTGAGCTAAAAGGCACATGTTCATCCAGAAAGGAGATGGCACCGGAAGGAAATGGAAGCTAAGCCATTTCCACTGGAGGATCAGGGAGAAAGGGAAGACAAAGGGAATCCTCCATTTGTGAAACACTAGCTGGCAGTGAGGCTACCATGAGAAAAGGGGACCACAGGCTAAAGCTCAAAGCCAGGCTTCTGGACGACAGAAATCATGTCGCTTCCTCTCTGGCAAATAAATACCTATATTATTTATTCTTGTCTCCCAAGGTTTTCATTTCTATACTAAGAGTTAAATCATTTTTTACCTCAAAATTCTGGCGGCACCATTCCCTCCCTCGCACTGACTTTGGGATGGCATTGTTCCCTTGTAGACCGAGGCCACAGCAAATGTTCCGGACCTGAATGAACTTTCCCATCTGAGTCCTTCTGACCTGTCCAGCATTCATCAAATTTCACCAGATTGTGAGAAAGGTAATAGTGCTTTTTCTCTCTTCTGTTCTCACAATTCATTGCCTGGTCCTCAATTCAGGTCTATTACCTTTGAAAGGATCTTGAAGAATTGTTTTCACTTTAGTCAAATCTCAGTTGAAGCAAATACTCTTATTCAAGAGTGGGCCTGAGTCTTGCTAGCTTCTTCTCAGTATGACCTATTAGATATTTATTTTGGCAACTTTGGCTACTAAGTAACTGGCAATTTGTGGAGAGTTTCATTTTTTGTTTCTTAGGCATTCTCTATTTTAGTACCCTTTACTACCTAAAATTGGCAGGTACTTGGATAAAATGTTGTAGATATGGGGCTTCATTGGAGGCTATAAGATGTGTGTCCATTACCTAAGAGCTGCACTCTTAAAGCAGCTTTCACAGAAAAGCAGGAAATTTGCCTGAGTTTCTGATCTTACAGCAGCCCTTCTATAGGTGCCTCCATTATTTGATCAAAAAACAAATATTTGAAATCTTTGTTGCACAAATGAATAAAAAAACTTAATGAATGAATAAGCACATAAATAAACATATGAATAAACAAAAGAAACAGAGAATAAGGTAGGATAGACTATAACCAATAAGTTGAATTGTTCAAACTGTCAATTCTATAGTCCTTAGAGTTTAGAGAAGAAAGGTGCTAAGCATTGCTTAGGGTGGCCAAAGAGCTTTAGGATGGAGGTGATATAGTTTGAACGTGTATCCCCAGCCAAACCTCATATTGAAATGTAATTCCCAATGTTGGAGGTGGGGCCTGATGGGAGGTGATTGGATCATGAGGGTGGGGTTCTCATAACAAAACTTGGCTGCACTGTGCTCCTACCCTAGGAATCTGTGGAATTTTGAACTTACAAGTGATGAGTTAGGGTATCTAGCAGAATAAATTTCTAAGCAGCAAAGCAATCAATATGCAGACTGGCTGCTTCTATCACATATACTTACATGTGGGAGCAAAGAAATGACTTTAAGCTAAAACTCATATTTAAATGGGAAGCAGAGCATAGAAGTTTGGAAGTTTTGCAGCCTAGCAGTGTAGCAGAAAAGGAAAGCCCATTTTCAGGAGAAGAATTCAAGTGGGCTTCTGAGAAACCACTTGATAGGGAAATCTGAATAATTAAAAGGAAAGAAAGTGCTGATAGCCAAGACAATGGGAAAAGGCCTTGAAGGCATTTCAGAGACAGAATGGTTTCAGGGGCCAGACCCAGGGCCCAGCTGCCCTCAGCAGCCTTGGAACATGGCTCCCTGCCTTCCAGCCAGTCCACCTTCAGCAGTGGCTCAGAGTACTCCAGGTATGGCTTGGGCCACAGCTCCAGAGGGTAAAAGCCATAAGCCTTGGTGTCTTCTACACGGTGTTAAGCCTGTAGGTACTCAGAGTGCAAGAGTGAATGAAGCTTGAGAGCTTTGCCTAGATTATAGAGGATGTATGGAAAAGCCTGGGTGTCCAGGCAGAAGCCTGCTGCAGTGGCAGAACTCTCACAGAGAATCTCTACTAGGGCAGTGTGGAAGGGAAATAAGGTCTTGGAACCCCCACACAGAGTCCCCACTGGGTCACTGCCTCATGGAAGTATGAGAAGAAGGCCACTGTCCTCCAGACTCCAGGATGGTAGATTCACCAGCAGCTTGTACCCTCAGTGTGGAAAAACCACAGGCACTCAAAAACCTGTGAGAGCAGCCTCTGAGGCTGAACCCTGCAAAGCCACAGGTACAGAGCTGCTCAAGGCCTTGGGAACCCAGCCCTTGCATCAGTGAGCCCTGGATGTGGGACATGGATTCAAAGGAGATTATTTTTGGAGCTTTAAGATTTAATGACTGCCCTGCTGGATTTTGGATTTGCATGAGGTCTGTGGCCTCTATTTTTGATTGACTTCTTCCTTTTGGAACAGGAATGGCTACCCAGTGCTTGTACTCACGTTGTATCTTGGAAGTAACTAATTTGTTTTTGATTTTACAGGCTCATAGGTGGAAAGGGTTTTCCTTGTCTTAGATGAGACTTCAAACTATGGACTTTTGAGTTAATGCTGGAATGAGTTAAGACTGAGGGGTTATTGGGAAGGCATGATTGTATTTTGAAATGTGAGCAAGATATGAGATTTGAGAGGTACCAGGGGTAGCATGATCTAGTTTCGATGTATGTTGCCACCCAAAGCTTATATTGAAATGTAATCCTCAATGTTGGAGGTGGGTCTGGTGGTAGGTAATTAAATCATGGGGGCAGATTTCTCATAAATAGTTTAGCTCCATCTCTCTTGGTACTGTCCTGGTGATAGTGAGTGAATTATTCTGACATCTGGTCCTTTAAAAGTGTGTAGCACCTCTCCCTCTCTTTCCCCTGCTTTCACCATGTGACTTACAATCTCCTTTCCACAGCTTGATCTTCCACCATGATTGGAAGCTTCCAGGGGTTTCCCCAGAAGCTGATGCTGCTATGTTCCTCATACGGCCTATGGAACCATGAGCCAATTAAACCCCTTTTCTTATAAATTTCCCTGTCTCAGGTATTTTTTTACAGTGATGCAAGGATAGCCCAATACAGTAAGAAAACTTAGAATTCAATTAATCGTCCTCCTTGTTTCCCATAATGTCAAATGTCTTATTCAAGTGCTCTAAATCAAAGTCCCTCAGTTAAGGGAAAATATGGGGAAAGAACCCAGGTCTCTGGCTCCCAGACCAAGGGACTCTCTACCTCCCTAGGTCTCTTTTCAGCTGGAAACGTATCAGGGAATTCTTTGAGTCTAGCGACGCAAGCATTCCCATTGCCACCTTACAGCACTTTTTTAAAAGTCTCCATTTCTTTTTGTTTCTGAATGTGGATGTCAATCTGTGAAGGATAATGCATCTCTTAAACAAAAATTTTGCCTGATATTCTCTTCTCAGGGAACAGTCAATAAACACACATTTCTCTAAAACACATATAAATGGCATAAAAATGATTACCTATCAAGCCAGCTTGGCACCATAAAGAAAGGTTTGCATTATGCCTTAAGGTCAATAGCCTGGTATCATTACAAATATCTGAAGACTTGACCTAAAAACTATTTTCTTCCTCAAGGAAAAACAGTTTTAAACTTGAGGACATATGGAAAGGTAGCAGCAGATGAGCTGCAGAGAAAACTGATGTGACTTGAGTCACTCATGTTTCTGAGACTGAGAGATAGAGTTAAACAGGGAAAGGTGATGGGCCATTTGACAAGTCAGGAAAGAAAGTTACAGTTATCATGGTCATCTGTTCCACATTTTCTCCCCTTCCCCCCAACTCCAGAGAGGCCACTGTGCACACAGAGCCCTTAGATCTGGCCTAGGTGGACCCCACAGTTCCTTCACAAGGGCTGACAATTTGACAGACAGATGGCTTGCACATCGACAGCCCAGACACCCAGCTCTGTGGCCTCACTGGTCATCACCAGCATTTTTAGAATAATGCCAAATATCTCCTAGAGGAAACAAAGAAAGAAAAGAAGGAGCAACAGTTTCCTTGGAAAATGGTCACAGAATTTGCTGTGGGTAGAAACCTGCCCTTCCTTGCTTACCTTTAATGCCAGGTGAATTTAGGCTTTCCTGGAGAGATGACCTTGACCTAGGGCTGTTTTACGTCCTGCAGGCCAGTAGGGGCTGCTGATAATCTGATGGGTCATCCTGAGACTGGCTCAAGCCTTGATCTCTTTCTGCCTTCTCCTAGCTGACCCCAGCATGCCCAGGAAGCGTGAACTTCACCATGAAGATATGGCTCACATTGTTGCCGTGTGTCCTCCCAGCCTGAGGCTCTAACCCACCTCTCTGAACAAGGAACCCTCAAGATCCCAAGAAGCAGCCCGTGTTTGACTTGTTCAATTATAACCAGTGGGTAGAAGACTACAGACACAAACACAGTATTCAGATACTTGTTAAATGAATGAAAGAAGGGTTATTCCTATGGCAGTCAATGGTGAATCCGGAATTCACCACCTCACAATCTAATCAGAGCTGCATGGACTATCACCTCTCTGAACACAGACTTTATCGATGCTTCCTATGGCAGTTGCCAGGCTGATTTATTATCGTTATTTTTAACTTAGTAATGAGCCCTTTAAAGCAGAACCTGTGCTCAATTCATCTTTACATCACTCATTGGATATATGTGTATCAGGTACTCTGTGTTCTAAGGGTTTTAGAGAATAAAAAGACAACTTGGGTCCATGCTGTTTCCTCTAGTGTAGATGTTGATTGGGATGGTGGTGAGAGAGAAAGCATGATGCCCGACTGAAAGGTGTGGAGATTGAGGAGAAGAGGATGAGAAGTGAATAACCGTAAGAACCACGTGTTTGTTGAGTGCTTACTGTGTAACCGGTTCCTTATCAAATGCTTAGACTCTCATGAAATAGATATTAGTATTATGCCCATTTCACAGATGAGGAAACTAACCAAGGCTCAGAATGGTTAACTTATTAGCAGGGCAAAAGAGCCAGGGAGACATTTCTGATTCTGGAACCCATTTATTTGTGTCTCTTTCATCCCACACATACATATAGGCACATATGCACACACACACACACACACACATATAATTTTGGCTGGATTTGTCTTTTAGTTACCGTAACCTTTATATTACTTGAAAGACAGTCTCATATGTATAATACAACATTAATCAACATAGTATTACCTATTTTGTTGAGTAAACTGATTTGATAATGTGCAACCAAAAGAGTAAATGTGCTCTTTCTTCCACAGTCCCTAAAATAATCACTGTGGATTAATCTTTTCCATCCCTGGGGTAAAATTTCAAGAAAGTCTAAAAGCTGTCTAGGCCCCGTTTAATCACAACAGCAGTCTCAATGTAGTAATTAAAACACTCAGTCCATTGTAATCATGGAAATGCCATATTTCATTCAACTTAAGGATTCCCCTTAGGTCCAAGTCTAGCTTCCTTTAGAGGCAAAGCCTGGGCCATGGTTGTGATTTCCCTATCCTGCTCTCCTTTTCCTATACCCCACTCCCTGCCCAAGGTGAGAGGAAATGAGGAGGGAAAGACACAACGTCTCGTGGAAGGTACAGCTGTAATCTGGACGCTAACACCCTCTGGATAGCGGAGGTATGATTGCCAGCTTTTTTACTGTTTGTTGTACTTTGTTTAAAAAAAATATATCTCCTGCTGAGACCCCTGATGCATCTTTCTTGATATGAGCAAAGTCTATACTCTCTGGGTCAACCTAGGACTTTTCTTTCAGAAACCCAGCCCAGCCAGCTCCCACTGTGGGGGGTTTGCTCCCTCCAAGAAAAATTTTCTTTAAACATCCCCAGGCCAGCTCCTGCTGTGGCATTGATATTTGGGCCCTGGGAAATACCTTGCTTTGAGGGGAGGGAATAGGGGAGTCATTCCTAACAGCCTCTTTGTGATGGCACCAGATGACCAGCAACATTAGTCTTCCTCAGGCAGAAACAAAACACCAGTCTTACATTTCCGAAGTTCTAGAGGGCTCCCGACAGGCTGTCTGAGTAGCCCCCTCAAAGCCTTTCTCAATCTGCTATAAGGTAAGAAAAAAGAGAGATGCCTCCTTACTCTAAAAACTCCCTCCTAGCTTCTCAACCTCAGCTGCTCCTGTGGGCTGGATGTGGGTAATCCCTTCCTATGGAAGAAGCAGTTTCACAGTCTTTCTTGGCCGGTCCTGGGCAGGTGGTCTAGCACTCCCTCCTGAGGCGGAGCTGCTGGGCTCTGGCCTATGTTCCTCAGCCTATCAGGCATCAGGGAAGATTGAGCCAGGAGGAGCCTGTTTTACCATTCTGCTACAGGTCTGTATGGTCTGTAGGTGAGACCCTTCCCACCCAGCACACATATTTAATCACTAGTAGCACCACTGTCCCACTTCTGCAGGTACCTACCCCAGAAAGCTATGCACATTTTCCTTTCACACTGAGGTCCAAATTCTTAGCCTTTGCTCTTTATCATGTTTCCATTGCTTGCAAAGGCTACTTCTGCAGTAATATCACAGTAAGAACCACCTCTCAGAGACTGATTGTTCTTGGCTATCAGCGTAGTACATGCTTCTAACTACTAACCAGGTGAGTGAGGTTGAGGTTACCTGTTTATGGCTCTAGAATACACAAGGTAGTGAGAAGAGAGAAAGAAGGCAAGCAATATGAGAAAGGTTCTTGGGTGAGTAAGGCCAATATTCCTGGAAAAGTTTGGTGGGACGGAAGTACAATAGGAATTTACTGGCTAGTTTGTATCAAATATTGATCTCCCAGACACTGATCACTCTATGTGCAATAACTTGATTCTCACAATACTCCTTGGAGGCCTCTATTATCTGTACTAATTCCATTTTGCAGATTAGAACACTGAGGCACAGAGAGTCTATCTAATTTGTCCAAAGGTAGTAAGTGAAAAACAGGCAGTCTTTCCAGAGCCTGTGCTTGGAAGCATCCTACTCATCTGCCTTTCATAGATTCAGTGGTGGGAATTCAGGGGCAGATTGTGGAAGGTCCCTTGTGCCATAAGGAGTTTAAGATCATCTTCTGTCTCAGTAATATCAGGTTAAGAAACACCTCTGTGGGGCTCTGCAGGTGGGTTCTTAATGGCCTGTTTTTATATAGACCATGAGCTAACAATGGTTCTTACATTTTTAATGGGTTGTTGAACTGTGAGGCAGAGCCAGTGTGTGCATGCAACTTAGAAAGCCTAAAATATTTACTATCTGCCCTTTATGAAAAGTTCGCTGACCCCATCTGGGCAACGGTTCTCACACTGTGTCATCTTGAGTGATTGGGATCTGCAAGGATTCAGTGAACACTGAGGCAGCAGAGGGTAAAAGCTGTTAAGAGGAATTCCTTAGCAGGAATCCCAGATTTCTCTCTCAGAACTCCCTAAATAGAACAATTCTGCATTTTAAAAATTTATTTGGGTTCTGTATCAATATTTTGTTTACAAGTATTCTACCACAAAAAGAACACCGAAAATCCATGGTATGGGTTAAAGAAAACCATCAAAAGTCTACCGTTGGGGAAATGGCTCACAGAACAGAAAGAAATGGGGGCCGGTAGCGGTGTTCAGGATGAACTAGAGGAGGAGAATCTCAAAATGAGAAAAAAAATGTTAGGAAACTGTCTTGATCATCCTAGCATGAAACTCTGAATGAGGAGGATAAGAGTAACAATAGAAAAGGAAGAAGGAATGTGAGGAACTGATGGGCCTTAATAAATTAGCACCCAGGAAGAAATGAAACCTCGAGGATAATGCCACAGTTTCTTATGTGGGTACCGGAAAGGAAAGGATTTTCTTGACAGAAGTAGATAATATTAGAAGGAGAACCTAGTTTGGATGAAAAGTTGTTGAACCGAATTTAATCTGTGTAGTTCAATCTCAGAAAACAACTCGATGGCTGTCCCTTCCATTCCCCAATCTGAGGGTGAAAGGACAATGAAGAAGAGAGCCACAGAATACTAACCTCAAAACCCAATCAGCACGGCGGGGCTAACACACCTTGTAGCACCAGGATGGCGGCCCATCCCAATTTTCTCATCATTCTCCTTTTCAGGAGTAAAAGGTAGGGCTGGGGCTTTAAATCTTTCTTTCATGTTTTCTTTTTCTGTTATTATTGGTTGATAAAAACAATAAAATATTTTAATCAACCAATAATAACAAAAATGACAAGAAGATCAGATGTTTAATCAGCATAGCTGAAATTATGTTCAGTGTGTTTTACCAACTCCCCACTCCTTCGCCTGCACAATGAACCTTAGAACTTTCTCTTCCCTTTAGAGACAGTAATGACCTGCAATAGGTCCCTGATACTGGATTCGACTTCTGGGAAAGAATGTAAACCTTCTACAGCCAGAAGACTTTAATTCTCTGCCATTCCTTTTAGGTCTGTGCCTGTGTCAGCAGGGTACTATTACAACAGGACACTTTATTACATCTTACCCAACTGTTGGTAAGTTCTGAATCTTAAAGAGAACTGTTTTGTAGTACAAAGATTAGAGTGCTCCATAGAATACTAAAAAGGGAAAGAGAAAAAAAACTAAGTCATCAAGAAAACTTTTTAAAAACCCTCTCTGCATATGCTTATTTGAAGAGCCTGTATTATGCACTTGGAATTTACTTTAATTATTAACATTGAGGGAAAATGTTCCTTCTAAGCACAGAAACTTCAAAAGGTAAATAGTCACCAGGGTTCAGGTGCCTTTTTCTTAAAGTGCTATCATAATAGCAGTTGCAGCAATGCAGCTATTTGGAGGTTTTGTTATAGTTTATTTTGTTTTCACTCAATAATTGCAAAGTGCTTTATAAGGAAGAAACAATCAATAAAGCTTCTACTGGATTGGGACAAACTGAGACACGAACTTTGCCAAAAGTCATTTTGCCAATCCTTAGGGAATGCTCTGCTCTCTACAATCACCGAGGATTGAGAAGCTGGCTTTCAAGGGAAGACTGTGAGAAAGGGTGTGTGTGTGGCAGCTTGTTGAATGATGACTATCGGAGACATGCCAAGTACACCAATGCCAGGAGGAAAGGGATTGATTCATGAGACCAAAGAGGGGAGGATGCAAGGAGTCAGAAACTGTGCAGAATCATGCTGGAAATTTACACATGACCTTGGATGTCCTTTAAATGGCATGTGGTTCTCCAAAACAGTCTCCATCGTGGGCACAACTTAAACCTAAACTGAAGAACACACCAGCCTTCCTTTCCCAGAGACAAGAGAATGACTTGCTGGTTATTTGCCATTTTCACTTCTTTATATCTGCAGCACTGGATGGTTGGAGTTAGACTTTCTGTTGTGAAACAATGGCTCAGAGGTCAGACAAGCAGTCTCAGGTAACACTGACCTCCTGAAAGAGGTCAGCATCAATTTTTAAGTAATGGGGCAATTATTTTCCTATCTTGTTCACATTTGGTCACATTTCCTTGCACTCCTTAAACATCCATTTTCACCTAGACTGTCTTTCACCTTGTTACCCTAAGCTGAAGGATTCTTTTCAACTGTAGTCTCATGACCTTGTCTCTGTCAGTTACCTTCTGCCTATATCTCCAAGAGTGACTTGCATAGGAGAATGTAACATGTATGCTCATATGTCCCCACAGGCTACCCAGAGACCTGTCACTAGGAAGTCACCTGCATGGTTCGGTTGGGAGACATGCACATTTATACAAGCACAAAGTATACAACATATGTCAGTGTTTTTCTGTGATTGAATAATTGATGGATTATTTTGCAGGTGACTGAATAATGGAAAAGAAAAGACAAAACATGGACAACACTGAGCATTTGTTCAATAATTCATTCATTCAACAAATATTCATTGAACTCCTAAACTCAAAATACTCACTTGTATACAGCTCATTCCTCAATGAACTTGGTTCTACACAGAGTTCAGCAGAAGCAATTATCTAATGAACTTGAGCCTCTCTGATTGACAATTGGCTAAACAAACCTCTTACCCTCTTTGTAGAATACTTTGCCTTAGTTTTTAGATAAATGCAGCAAAGAATTCTAGTACCAGTTCTCCTTCCAATGTCACACACTTAGCCTAATTTCATGCTTCTCGTTCTTAATAATGCCATTTAATGGGTGCCATCGTAACTATTGTCATTGTCATCAATAAATATTTATGGAGCAACCACAGGATATCTTGTACTGAACCTAAATCCTTAAAGATTTTGTAACCCAGAGAATGTGTAGCCCCTGCCATCTAGAAGCTTAAGGAGGTAGATGTATACAGACTAGCTAATTAATGACAGAGAGTTGTTAAGAAGCTACAGAGCTAAGCAAACCCGAAAAAAAGTGTTCTTATATGTAATCGGTTATTTTTGATTTGTGGAAAATATACTTTCTTCCCCTCTAATAACAAGCAGGAAAATCGCTATTTTCTGTTTCGCCCATAGGTATATCTGCATACAAATAATTCAAACAAAACTAAACTTTCAAACTTCACGCTTTCCCAAGGGAATCATCTTTTATTAGAAATAGTCACTTCAAAGGTTTGAATAAACGCAAGGGTTTTTTTAAACACTGGAAGCAATTTACATTTTTGTGTGTACATTCTCTAAATGATTCTGATCAGATTCAGAGACTTCATCCTGCCAGGAATGTTATGAAAGTGTGAAACTTCTTAACACAGGGATATCAACCAATTAGTGACAGAAATTGGCTGAGTATTCAAGACCCCAAATAAACTTTAGATCAGATGAATTTCTGACCCAAACTCAAGAACTGAAAGTAGGAACGTGTGTTGCATTGGAACCTCTTCAACAATAGCAAGGTCCTTTAAAAGCATATTAGTTTCTGCCAAATGGCATTTACGACAACAAGTTGACACTGTCTTTATCACCTTTACCAAAGTTTACAAAATGCCTTCTCACCCAATAAATTTTATTTATGTCCTCTTTAAACAATTCTATGAGTTCAATCCTATTATTCTTCTCATTTTATGATGAGAAAGCTAAAGATCAGGCTCAATAAGAATTGCACAGCTAAAACATGGAAGAACAGAATCTTGAAGCCAGATTTTATTTTAATATATTGGAATCTATCCTAAGCTGTTTTGGCCTGAAATTGTCAGATGGTTCTATATCAAGCAGTGTGGGAGAGTAATGGTGATGGTAAAAGAAACCTAAATGATTTAGAATGACAGTGTATGCATTACAAATATTCTAGATTAATAGTAACATTTTTGCATGTCTTGATGCTAAGCTGAACTACATCAATAAAAGATTTAAATTGCTAACTAGTCCTGTCTTAGTAACCATTGAAACCAAGTAATATGAATAAACTAGCAAAGACCTGAGACTTGGGTAAAATCCAGGGCTGATGATCATGGGTGTGCATTGACACAGCTATGCTAATTGGTAATGTCTAGCAACCTTTCTGATTAATGAACACTTGCAGTTAGATATTAAATGATGTTTTCTATAAGCCCGACTCTAAGCTAGACAGTTTCTGATACTTGAGCTCATGAAATCTTTACACAACCACTCTGTGATAACCATCAGCCTGTTTTTGTTCTTTTTTTTTTCTTTTTTTTTTGCCCCATCTTAAATAAATTGCAAATTTTGTGATGATGATGTTCTGTATCTCACACAGGCTGTAGTTGTAAGGACACGTACTAGAAAAAGCAGAAACCAGCTATATTTAGGTAGAGGAGAGTGGCAGTAGGTATTTCATACTTGGGGCAATTATAATCTGTGGTATAGCCATTGCAAGAGAGATTTTTTTTTAAATCTGCTTATCTTCCATTAGGTTTTATTTGCCTTTGACAAGACCTCTCCCTTAGCATAAGCTCACATAATACACAACAGAATGCCAATGAAGCATGGACAGCTCTCAGTGCTAGAAATCCTTAGGAAATCATCAATTCCCCACAGGGACTGGAGTCATTGATTCCCTCCTGGGACCTGCCTTTAGAAAGAAAGATCTCAGAGGAATTTAGAAGAAGCATTAGCTCTGTCAGTAAGCCCAGAGGGAAAAGTAGACAAATTCCACTCTCAATTCAATTTAATTCAGCAAGTATTTATTGAGCCTAACACAGTCTTCAGGATACAAAAGTAGAAGAAGACACAGTCTTCCTTGTCCTCAAGAAACTTCACAGTTAAGAGTGGCAGAATTATGAACCACATAATATTTAGAATTCTCTAAATTCAAAAAAGAGAGGCTTCTCCCTGAAGGTAGTCTAACTCTCTGAGCCTGTTTCATTCAGAGTGAACAAATATCACCTGCCTCTACATGATTGTCTGGATCAAACGACATGATGCATATCAAATACCTAAGATATGGTGAGAACACAGCTAAGGCTGGTCATCATCACACAATAATTAAATATTGTTGTTTTATTGACTTGCTGAATTCTTGTGTAAACAAGAATTCTATCATACTTATAAGAAACTAAATCGGTTGCTGATGTGATTGTAATTTGCTTCCTAGCTTAATTTTTGGTGACAAGAGATAAACAAACCTGTTTAAAATGGTTGCAAGTAGATCTGTGCACCAAGGATGAACAAGACGTATTCCTATGAGACATATCTCAACATGGCCCACTGATATTTTCCAGCTGTTCTCTGCCTGGTCTTTCCTCTGCTGTGTTCATAATAGTTTGTCAGCTCTTCCTTGTTTGCTACGCACACTTGCTTAGCATTGCAAACACAGATAATCAGAGTACAGTGGTTCTTTAACCTTCAATCATCTCTCTCTCTCTCTCTCTGTCTTTCTCTCGCTCTCCCTGGAAACAACAGAAGGATCTGGATTTACTCTTCCCTTTGCAGTTGTTTTAACTTGGGTTTGTGTTGTGCCTACATATGAATCAAATTTCCTAATATTAAATAAACAAAGCTAATAAAGAATGAGCTTCAGCAGAACAAAGAAAGTCTGTTATCTTGAGCCAGTGACTTGGATAAGAGTCTTAAAGACCAATTAAGAAGGATATTTTGAAGAGGGGAAAAAATAAAAAGCGCTTGCATTTTACAAATGAATGTGAGATATGCGTGCAGGTTAGAAAATACCAGTTGGATTTACTTTATTTTCTTGAATTGGAAAATACCAGTTGGATATATGTCAACTTCACACACACACATACATACACACACACACACACACACACACACACACACACAATACCAGCCAGAAATAGACTTGCCCTAAGTATTCTGGAGCGCTACACAAGAAGAGAACCACATATATGTCTCAATATTTAAAAGCTTTAAAAATAATAAACAATTAGTTAAAATCTGTTTCTCTCTGCTACCTCAATAAACATAATTTACAGTGACCTGAAATGTCAGATCTGAACTTAGAATTGTGGGACTTCTCTGAGTCCACTGTTGCAATGTGGCACTAAGGGAGAACCGGCACCTAGCCTGTACCCCTTCTCTTTTCACCTCTGGCTTTGATCCTTACGAAGCACCTCATTCAGAAGTCTATGCCTCCCCTAGCCTTGCACACCGGAGCTCCATTCACACCCACTGCCTAAAGCCTTCCTTGGTCACCTGCAGGCCTAGTGGTGTGCAGATCAGTGGCACAGTACATCCCCAAAAGACACGCCCAGGAAGAGGCCCTTTCAGATGCAGTAAGTGGGCTGAAAGATATCTGAGCAGGGATGGTTTGAATCATTGGTACTCATAGAATAAACTACAAAGCGGGGTACAGGCTCAGGGTATGCTGAGTCCCTTGGCCCCATGGGACTCCTTGCTCCACAGAGAGAAGTAGGACTCACTACCTCCTCAAAAAGTAGTCCGTAGACACTGCACTCCAGCCTGGCGCCTGGTGAATTCAACGTACAGTGATGGTTAAGAAGTGCTATTCTGCTATTAGCAATTGCAAAGACATGGGACCAACCTAAGTACCCATCAACCAATGAGTAGGTAAAGAAAATATGGTTTATATACACCATGGAGTGCTACTCATCCATAAAAAGAAAAGAAATAATGGCATTCACAGCAACATGGATGGAATTAGAGACTATTATTCTAAGTGAAGTAACTCAGGAATGGAAAACCAAACATCGTATGTTCTCACTTCTAAGTGGGAGCTAAGCTATGAGGACGCAAAGACATAAGAACGATATAACGGACTTCGGGGATTTGTGGGGGTGAGGTTGGGAATGGGGTGAGGGATAATTGAGAACCTCTCTGCTGACTACATATTATGTATGCTGTATACTGCTCAGTCGATGGGTACACTAAAATCTCAGAAATCACCACTAAAGAACTTATCCAGGTAACCAAAAATCAGCTGTGCCCCCAAAACTATTGAAAGACAAATTGTAAAAAATAAATAAATAAATACCAGAAATAGAAAAAAAGAAGTGCTTCTCTGGAGTGTGGAGCCTGACAGAGGTCTGTCTCACCTGCATCTAGGGATGGTAGTGGCCATAAGCAGCCTGTGCCTCTGTCACTGCTCTGAAGATGTACACGGAGTACAAAATCAATGACCTGAGATTCTTCCTGGTGCCTATCCAGCCCTCATGATGGTCAGTGGCTAACCATCAATCTGATTTTAGCTGTGAGTCATTCAGCCCCAAATGAGGCTACCCAGTTATTTCAAGTCCACCTTCCTGCCCCTTGAATGGATGTGCGAGAACACCAGAGATGATCATAAGAAACACAACTTCAGTATCAAAGAACATGCCTTCTCTGCTATGATTTTTGTGACTCCAATGCAAAGTAGGTCAAGAAATGCAAAAATAATCAGTGTGCTTTAAACTGAGAATCAGTTCCTAGATATCCTATAGTTGTTTTCAAATGCAGGTATATCTCTTCCTATTTAATTTCTTTTGGTAGGTAGACGTAGAGGGAGTCCTACTTTATTCCGAAATATCCTTGAGTCACAGCCCCTGGACTCCAGTTACTGAAAACATTACAACATTGATCAGAGCTATGATTCTGAACTAAAGGATGTCTATTATTGGAGGGCCCTGCTGTTGGGCAATATTAAGAGTGCTAGAGGGACTTTAAAAGGATATTAAGGGTCCCTAAGATACGAAACAGCTCCCCTGACTGTCATGATTCTGATACACAGATCCCTGAATGAGAACAGGTAGAGAGGGCAAACACCAGGTAGGACAAGGAAGACTCTGACTTAGAAGACTCTATATTTTAGAAAAATTTCTTTCAACTTATTAAATGCTTGATGATAAGGTCTTCTGAAGGATCAAAAGGAATTGACCTCAGGTCTTCGAAAATTATCTTCTTCTCCAGTGATATCTCTTCAGCTCTAGGTAAGACAGAAAGAATGTTTTTGGCATTTTAGCATTATCATCTTTTATGAAAACCTCACGTTCTCATAAAAGAGGAGAACTACATTTTCCCAAAAGCACAGGATTTGCCATCTTCATTCTCCAACTCATCACCAAATAGAGACATTTGGAAGATTGAGATTTTGCTTTGATATTTAGAGTGGGAAGACATGTTTCAGAAGGTCCATTTTTAGGAAATGACTAATTATTTGATTAGCAACATTACTAGTAGAACAGGTTGATATAAAGTGGAAAGCAGGGAATCATCAAGTTAATTTATAATTCAGCCCAAATGTGCACCAGAATGACTGCCTTAAAATCCTATCCCATCACATCAATGGTTCTCAAAGTATGGCCCCTAGACCAGCAGCAGTAGCATCACTCAGAAACCTGACAGAAACACAAATTCTCAGACTCCACTACATATATATGTGGTCAAAATCTCCAGGGGCTGGATCCAGCATCTGTGTTTTACCAAACCCTCCAGATAATTCTCATGCATGATAAATTAGAGAGCCACTCTGCTAAATCACTGATTCTCAAGCCTAGACGCTCATTAAAGTCACTCAAGGAGCACATAACAAACACCAATGCAAGGCCCACCTTAGTCCAATTAAAACACAACTCATGGGGTTGAGGCCCAAACTTTTCAGTAGTTTTTAAAGTTTCCTAGGTGGTTCTAATATGCAGCTGATAGTTGAAAACCTCTATGCTGAATAATTTTAGTTTTATGAACCTTGCTCTCATTTACTCCTAAGCAAACTTTCATCCATGAATCAGTAGGCCATTTGCAAACAGGGGCATGTTGTCAAAGGCCTATGCAACTAAGGTTTGGTCCCAAAGTCAACCTGCACTTTAGACACAACCAAATTCCCATGTTCCAGGTTACAGAGCATCATTTGCACAGCTGCAATTATTTCAGCCATGGCTAAAAATGAGAAGGGAATTATTTAGCTTGCAATCTTTTTGCATGTTTCTAGAGAACATGTCACCTGTCACTCGGAATGAGATGTGCCTCCCCCTCTCTCAGGATGTGGTATAATGAGGTCTCTCTCTGAGCTCTGAATGCAGAAATGTATTTATGGCACAAAGGGAGATTTATGTATTTTCTAAAGATCCTGGAAGCCAATAATAGCCTTGACTGACTCTCTGGGGCTCCAAATGAAACTAGATTGTATTTGGATATAAATCTGGATGCATTGTAATCTTAGCTCTGTTTCCCTCCACTAAAGGCCAGATGGGGCACAGGACTTTTGAGGGGAAAAGAAATAAAATTATTGATAAAATGCATTTAAAAATACTAAACCAGGAAAGAGTGTTTTGCTATAATCTGCAGGAAAATCTCAAAGATATCATGTGTAAGTCCCATCTTGGTTAGTATACTAATGAATTCTGGGATAACAAAGATTCTATACAATCACAGCTTGGTAGTAACATATTTTTTAATGTCATAGAAAGTTGTAGGGAAAATACATTCTGTGAAGAATTTGTCCCAGGGTAAGTAAGGGATTACAGTACTGGTTAAACATTTGCCATCTGATAAGTCCCGTCACCTCCATCATTTTATCACTCAAGGAAGTATGAATAACAGAATGAAAAGTTAGAAATGAAACTGATATGCATCATGGCCAGGCCTGTAATAGATAGGATGACGCTAGTGCTTGAGAAGACTGAGGGTGGGGCAGGTGATAAACAGTTTTAGAATCACTCTGGCTCTGGGGTGTGGCATAGATTCCAATAGTTAAAAAGAGTTGACACAAGGGAATATATGAAAATATTCTCAGTAAGCAGAGGAGGAAGATGCATTGTGAGTTGACAGGAGAAAGCAATTTTTTTTTTTTTGAGACTGGATCTCACTCTATCTTAGAGGTTCAAGTGCAGGAGTGCAATCACAGCTCACTGCATGCATACCACATCTGAACCTTGACCTCCTGGGCTCACAAGAACCTTCCACCTCAGCCTCTCGAATAGCTGGGACCACAAGTGCATGCCACTATGCCCAGCTAATTTCTTTTTTATTTATTGTAGATACTACATCCCACTATGTTGTCCAGGCTGGTCTCCAACTCTTGGGCTGAAGTGATCCTCCCACCTCAGCCTCCCAAAGTATTGGAATTACAGGCATGAACCGCAGTGCCCGACCAGAAAAAAATGGAATTTGAGTGATGTTCTAAGTAGTACCTGAAAGTCCCATCCAGTAAAGCCTAGTCCCCACTCCTGGCCTTAGCATTTTCTGAAATAATTTGTTTTTAAAAAACTAAGCATACTTCTGCAGTGTTTGATCTTGACAAATTATATTCATTACTCGTCAGCTGGAACCAGCTATAGATTTGTGATCACATGCAGGAGGACATCGGCAGAGGACCAAATCTGCAGAAGCTGGGTGAACAGAAGCCCAAGGGCTATTGTTAAGTGCCCTGGCAGAGATGGCAGCTCAGTGCTGCCGTGATTCTTATCCTCCTGGATGAGGGACCTATATTAATTTTGGCCACTGCCATTTGGTGACTTGATAAAAATAAAATAGTATCTGTCCTATAGAACAAAACCAAGAGTAGCACAAATGCCCTGAAGACATTTTTTCCAAATAAATTACATGTGTTTGTTTTTCACCATGGGGGTCAGAATCGAAAAGCTAACAGGCTCCAGAGGGATAGTGCATGCTAATTCCGCTGATGGTAAAGGTCCTTTAAAATGCCACTCACGCCTGAAGCACTGATGAGTTTGCAAGTCGCCAGGCTGGAGGTATGCTGTGCACGCTCCCATTGGAACCCATTAGATGGCCTATAGATAGATAGGCGCTGAACAGCCACACATGCATACACGCCATTCAGAAGTTTAAAAAAATTACTAAGCAATTACACAGATTTTCCAGCTCTAACAACAAGGCTAATGGCAGCCCATTTGCAATCAAGTACAGTAGATTAGTATGGCATAAAGGCAGCTAAACTGTTTAGCATCAGGCTCAAAGCTCCCATAGAAATTACGTTCAATCGCAATTCACAGAAAATGATGGGGAGGGGCTGTGTTTTATGTCGCATGCACTGGATACCACACTCATCCACCGTGGATGCAGACCATACCCCACCCTCAAGCTTACACACTAAAAGCTACAGAGACACTCTCTCAACCAGCCTACAAAATACATAGACTCTTCAGATACTTACAAGGAAGCAGAAACATTTATAGCTGGAAGTGAGCTTCGTTTGACCACTTCCCAGTTTATGCATGAGACTTCTCATTGTATGCATGAACACATACACATGCACATGCACACACACCACACTAGGGTGACTAACTGTCTCAGTTTTCCGGGGACTGTCCCAGCTTTAGCACTCAAAGTTCTATGTCCTGAGAAACCTCTCAGACCTAGAAAAACGAGGTCACCCCAACATACATAGTCCTGCAATGAAACCTACCTAATCTAAAAAGCTAATGTTAGAACCTCTTCCAAGGAAGCGTGATGCCAACAAAATCCTGTTCATGGGAAATGGCCCTATTACCTAAGTTGGGTTCTTTTTGGAGTGTCAAATGCACAAAATGCAGACACTATATGAATTTCTACCTGTTATCGCATAAATCAGAGCGTCACAGTACTTATTAAGAGTTGTAATTAACGATCTATTTAATCAATCGTTTGCTTAGTATCTGTCATTTGCTGCCATAACCTTCATGACGGCAAGGTTGTGATCACAGATTTGTTCGCAATTTAATGCCCAATGCCTGAAACAGTGTCTGGCTCACGGGAAGCATTCCATAAATATTTGTTGAATTGAATTTAAAAATTCAGAAGAAAAGTCTGTGAGTATTGTGGTGTGGTGTGCAGAGAGTTTAAACTGAGCCACCCTGGTAAAGCCTACCCTCTTTCTACAAATAAAAACAAACCCAGAGAGTCCATAGTTGCTCTTTCACAGGCTAAAACTGCCCCCATTCCACCCTGCAACCTCAATATCAATCTTTGTTTACTGTGACTACTACTATTTCTTCTAATAGCAACAATAGTAGCTATAAAAAGAAAGTTGTTTGTTGTCTACATGGCAATAAAGCATAAGGTAGAGTCCTCATCTTGTCTCAGAGGAGAGTCACCATTCTTATGGCAAAGGATTTTTGGGGCACGCTTGTCACCTCTTCACTGTGCTGTAAGTCTCTGGAAGGAACAGGCTGGACTCAATTCAAGGGGCTAAAATCCATCACTACTCTGTAAGAAAGTGCAGGGCATGCAAGCCCAGGCCTTCATCTGACTCTGGAGGCTGAGCTCTTCTCAGATGGGGCATTTGATGTGCCAGCGACTCCAAAGCCTAGAATAGTGGCCAGCACTGACCAGGAGTACAGTGTTGGAGAAATTTCTGTTGGTGGTAAGTGGGAAGGTGTAAGAAAAGATGCCGATTGGAGGAAGAAATAAATGAATGATAATGGAGAACACCTCAGGCTTACTTTTTCTCCAGTCCTTGCACAGGAGACAGCACATGGTAAGTGTGCAACGACACAAATAGAATATTGGAATTTCCATTAGAAACTGCATACCTTCCTGAAGTCAGAGGGGAAGAAAACAAAACCACGAATGCTGTATTTCCTCACATAAATGAAGAAAATTATCTAGCCCCATCAGTTCAGCGGATCAGCTAAAGTCACATGGTGTGATACAAGTTTCACATTTGACACAACCTGTTCCTTTCATGCCCTCTCCAAGAAACCTCAGCAACCAGTGGCAGCCTGTCCAGTTCATTTCTCTCCTCGTCTGTTTAATTTCCTCCTGCAAGACCAGCAGCAGCTCAATTGTGGACGACGTAATTCAATAGATTCTCAGATATGTCTTGAGTCAATTTTAATTCTATTTAAAGGACAGTCGATAGAGTCATCTCTGGGGCTTTTGGAGATGAATTTCATATTTCATACACTGAACAAAGTGGAAGGGAGAAATGTACTTCTCTTTAAAGATATAATGGTTAGGTTTCAAAAACGTTCCGTGTCTGTCCCACTTCTCCAATTCAACAAGATTCAGGCCCAAATTCGGGAAATAATTGAGGAAATCTGAATGGCAAGGGAGGGATACATCCATGAATAGAAAGCTATAGACTGACCATTGCCTTTTGAGATCGTCAAAATGGATCTTGCAGTCACTGTCCTTCTCAGGGATTCCGTACCCCTTATACTTACTGACTTTCCCTGCATGCACAGTCTTCCCTCCACCAGGGCACCAGAGATGCTACTTGCTTTTCTTTTTTATTTTTCTTCCTCTTTCTTTCTTTTTTTTTTTTTAAAGCTTTGAACTTCTGGGCTCAAGTGATCTTCCCACCTCAGCCTCCAGAGTAGCTGAGACTACAGGCAGGTGCCACCATGCCTGGTGTTTTTTGTGGTTCATTTTTTGTACAAATGGAGTCTCCCTATGTTTCCCAGGCTGGTCTTGAACTCCTGGAGTCAGGCCATCCTCTCACCTCAGCCTGTTGAATAGCTAGAACTATAAGTGCATGCATTCCTTGCCTTTCATGTGTTTTCATCCCTCCATGAGAACTTCAAGATCCACAGAGCTTCAAGATCCAGCTCAAATGCCATACCCACCATGAAGTCTTCTCTTTTGCTCCTCCCTCCCCCTCATCCCCACTCTCACACTGGAAGGAAACTTTCATTAATATTACTTTAATTGGGGCACTTATTATGTTTTATCTCATGTTTTTCCATCAAATTTACTGGCTTTATTTCCCCAGCTCATGTGCAAGTTGTTTGAGTGCAGGGTTTATGTATCTGATTTATTTGGCATCCTCCTGTATTAGTCAGGTGTTTTGGTTGTTGGTTTGTGGTTCTAATGGTCTATAACGAATATACCGAAAGCTTCACTGGCTCACATGTGCAACAGTGACTTTCCTCACTTGGGTTTGAAAATCAGTTGGGCTGAGTTCAGGTCTGCTCCACAGATCTCTCAACCCAGGATAAAGAAGCAGCAGCTACCTGGAGCAGGCTCTTCCTGTGTGAATAGCAGGAAAGCTAAAGGTCAGGCCATACCACCAAGTACATTGAAAGCCTGTCCCATGTCACATCCCATGCCACTGGGTAAAGCATGGCACATAACCAAGCCCGAACTCAGTACAGAGTGAATATATACTTTGCACTGCAAAGTCATGTGGATGCATAACTTTATGCTATTTACCACACTCTTGCCACTCCACAGCTCCCCATGGTGCTTAAATAGGTATCCAGGAAAGTCAGAGGGGGCGGCACCCACTCCCAGGAAGCTTAACCATGGTGCTCACTCCCTGTCCTTGGCCCAGCACAGTCCTGGAGTTTGAGAGCTCAACACACAAGCAAACGAGCAGGGCCCAGTAAGTGGCAGTGTATGTGGCACAGCCTAGCTCTTGATGTTCCCCCAGCCTGGTGGGTATACAAAAATGGGGCAAGCAGGTGGAGGAGAAAGCAGACAGCCAATGCAGAAACCTGCCTGAAAAGCTTTTGGGCAAAGTGATCATTTCAAGACACTGGTACTATCGAGAGCATTGCCACTGGCCTTTATTACTGGAGTTCTGAAGATGAAAACAAGATCTTTGCTACTTAAGATTTTCATCCTTTCCTGCTGATTCTTCCCACTTGAAGTGCTAATCCTCTGCCAGCTGCGCAAGAGCTGCCTCCGTGGCAGGACTCACTGCCGAGTCCAAATGCCCGATTGTGGGTTCAGGTGGTGAAGGACCAGCAGGTTTGTCTGAAACAGACAAACAACTATAATCCTGATTTCCCTGGGACTATAAAAAATAAAAAGAAGGAAAGAAAACAGATGCTCTAAGGATGGGCTTCCACATGTACTCAACTTAGCTCAATTCAAAATGTTCTCCCTACATTTGCTCATCATGACCGTAAAGCAAGTAGAAAGAAGGAAAGGCTTGCATCAACTTGCTCTTCTTCAAAGAGTAAAAGAGAAGGGCCCCAAAGGGGTACATCATTTTTGGAAGGTCAACAGGGATTCAATGCTTGGGACAAGTCTCAAGGGCAGAGACACTGGCTTTCAAAGGCGCCACGCTTGTCACCAGACCACACTCTGGAAAGTGTTATTGCAAAAGCACTTATTCCGCTATTGGATTTCAGTCCAGGCAGTGTTCAAGTAGGTTTTTAATTGTAAAATAAAGTCCATTTGTTTGATGCACAATCTCAACTCTTTAAATTGTGTTTGCTCCCTTTGCCTCTAATCCAGGCTGCTCACTGCTCAGTAATTAGTCAAGTCGATCCTAGCCCTTAGTGCACATTAACAAGGTTCTACCAGAATAGGCTTCTGAGGTTTTGATGAAATGTGAAAATAGTTCTCTCTCTCCTCCTCCACTCTCATGATATATGATCAATTTATTTAACTCAAATTGCATTTTCAATAGCCCCGTCTTTCCCGAGTCAGCGTGTCTGCTGTAACTTATACTTGCGAAAGAGAGTCAGTGACAGGGTAGTATGGCTGGAGATAAACTGGGTGGAAACAGAAGTGTTGTATTTTATGCTACCTTGGATAAGCACAGTGACATCTTGAGCAAAGACAACAAAATCAGCAGTAGCCACGGTCCTCCTCAGCCAGCAACAATTATCAGGGGACGACAGTGTTGTCCAGGCTTTCTGTCCGTTCTCCTAATGCAATGTTATTGGAATAATTAATGTATCTCAAAGTGGAGCTGAGTCCAAGTGGGCATTGAAACAACATACCGTGTTCCCTTGTCAGATGGTTTCTTTTTAACTATATAGAAAGCCCAAGTGAACATTTACTTCCCTATTATGCCTTAGAAACGAACTTAGAAGCTACTAATAATAGCATCACTTTAAAATATAAAGTAGAGAACATATTCTCCAGTGTCACCAGTGTGGTATATTTGTCTTCTGCTTAATTTGCCCTCACTGTGTATTATTAGGAGTTAACACTGTAGTTTTGTTTAATAACCAGCTTCACTGCCCATGGCTGACTCCAAACTGATCACTCAGTCCTGCTGATGAAAGTCCTAATTCATCCTTAGAGCAATTAGAGGGAAATTGGATAATCGTGCCTCTTCTTGCAAAGGTCTACTTGCAGCTATAGCCTATCCCCCAAGAGGTTAAGCAAATGCTCACTTTAGCTGCAAGTGAAATAGATACTTTCCCCGTAAGTGAGATAGGACCAAATTAATTTAGACTTCAAGAAGTTTTTAAGTGGGAGTTGGAGCTCAGCTTCTTTTCTTCTCCTCGCTCCGTTCCTCTCTCTGCGCATGGCTGGGTTAAATGTTCTCTGCCATTAGAAATCAATTATGATTCCCTACTATATTGCATGCGCTGTCATGGCAGAACTGCACCTCGGCACACTGACTTCAGATGGCTTTTCTTCTTGCCCTTGACATTCTAGTGGTAATTTGAAAGTGGAAAACTTCTCGGAGGATACGACACATCCTGCCTCAGACTGATCACATTTGCCTGATGGAAAGGTAGCCATTGCTGGCTCTTCTGTACACAGATTTTTTTCAACCTGATTGGAAAGGTTCTGGTGTAAGGGAAGGGTTATGATGGGCTACAGAGATTAGGGATGGGAAGATTAATGCAAAAATTACATAATATGTGTCTGTCAGCGTTATGGCACAGTTGGTTTGGACCCAGAAAAAGAAAAACAAAAAACAAGTGCCACGAAAGAATGACAAATTTCTAATCCCTAGACAAGCATGTCTGCTAAATTTTCTGGGAGCCTTGGGTATGTCATGTAACTTTTAGGTCTCAATTTTTCTAATCTGCTAAACGAGAGCCTTGTGATTTCCAGTTCTTCCTGCTTCTGTAACAGTTAGAAATACAGTTTATTGCAAGTAACAGAACAAATGGGTTTCTTTGTGTCTCATTACAAGAAATCTAGAGAAAAATGGGTATTGACCTTGATTCCACAGCTTGAAGTTATCAAGGTCAGCATCTCTGCAATTCTTTTAGATTTTTTCTGATCTTGCCTCAGGTGATTACTGAAATGGCTACTGCCTTTCAGGTGTGACATCCATGCTTCCTACAAAAACAGACAAGTAAGAAACCTTTTCTTCCTGAGCCTTTGTCTTTCTTAAGCAAGAGATCTCACCCATCATATTGCTGCCTGTATCTTATTTCCCCAGAACCTGCGTTTGGCGACCTGTGGTACAAGATAAGCTGGGAAGTCAATTGTTTAGTTTTCCAGACTCTGTAGAGAAGGAGGCTAAGTAGAAAGGTTCTAGGACTGGGCGCCGATTCAACATGCGGTATCTGCACCCCAGCTTGCTTACTGTGCTACCTGTCTTACACAGGATAAGGGGATATTTACTGTTCTTCTTTCCATTTGCCATAGTGGAGACAGCACTCCCTTCTACACGAAGCCAGGTACAGCAGCCAGTACCATGCATGCAGAAGTAACATGTGTCAGCTGCAGATGATGAAAACGTTTATGAGCCAGTGCACACTTCTTGGTATCTTCTCATCTCTCTACCCCTTCATTTAGAGAGGTTCCAGATGGTGAACTGATCCCCCATCAGCCCAGATCTGGGGGTGAAGATGAAATGGAGCAGAGCCCCCTAATGGCACAGAGTGGACCTATAGCATGAGTGAGATTTAGGGGGAGTTCTTGTTATCACTGAATGACAGAGTACCCTCAGGAAACAGGTAGGAAGAGAAAATGTAGTTACTGCTAAAAACTCTACAACTATTGTTAGATCTCCATCTGGAGTCTTGCACCTCCAGCTTTTCCTGAGTATGGCCATTCCCTTTGCCCCTTCCTTCATTTCTGCCCTGTAGCCTTAAGAGCTTTCCAAATGATCAAGTGCTACACTGGCCATGGAGACATGATGACAGTGACAACTTGCTGAGATGACTTCCTTTTAGAGTGCTGCAGCCTGTGTTGTGATGTGGGACCACATGGAGGGGTTGCTTTCAACATCTTTTTGTTAGGCTTGTCTCTGGCTCCTCAAAGTGGGAAGGGAATGAAATTCTTCCTGGACTGCAGCACTTGAAATTATTTTTTTGTGCTGCAGCAAATGTGATAATAATAACAGCAATGGTTTTGTAACACAGTTCTGTGGGCTCCATTATCACCATCATCATTACCACCACCAGCACCGTCGTCGTCATTATTATTATTGTTGCCTCTAATGACATTTGACACCCAAGGAGCACCACCATGGGGCTGTGGACCTGAAACGTATAATCTCTTTCTACTGAGCATGTGTCTTTGAAAAGCCACTGGGAAAAGCAAGTCATCGAAACCCCCGGAAAGATAGATAATCTTCACCTACAAATGCAAAGAAAGGTGGAGTAGGGATTTGGAGAAAGAGTGGATTAAGCATTCAGGAAATTTGTTTCTTACTCATTTGTAGACTCCTTCTGTGACCCTAAACAAGGCTCTTGTCTTTTTTAAGTCCAATTTCTCCAATGCACTATTAAATACAAACAACATAATGTACTCAAATCCTTTTTGTATTTTAATAAACCCACAGAGAAAGAACATTGATCTTAGAAAAATCTACCTAGTGGTCAACTTGCTGAAGCCAAGCCTGTAGGTATGGTCAGGAACTTCACAGGCACCAGTTTCTGTACATCAAAGGAGGTCCCAAGGCTGTGAGTACACTTTTCCTGCCCTGTAGGAGCTATTTGCTTATTTGCAAAGAGAGAAATGAACAGGCAAACAGGAAGGGCTAAATAACATTAGGCTATTTATTTGCAAATATGTACAGCCCTGCGGTGTCTGTGTATGCAGGAAGGTATTGAATAGGAAAGACCCAGCAGGGCTGGACACAGCAGCCCATCAGCCCAGAACTCTTCATTTCCGGATACACACTGTCACACACTGCTCAGAAGCATTAAAACTTTATGTCCTTCCCTACGTAGCTTGGTAACAGTCTGGACTTGGCCTAGGGATTTGTCTTACACCTGTACAAAGCAGACTCAGAGGCCCCCTGGGTATCCTGAGGAGCAGCGTGCCTCTCCCTGATCTCTATTCCAAAAGCTGGCATATTCCATGGGTAAATGGAATATAAGAGTGATTCAGTCCCCTAACAACTTGCAAGTATCCTCTGGAGGTCAGTTTTCCTTTGAAAGGAAATATAGCTATTATCCATCCTTCCTAAGATGCTTCTTGTTCTTAATCTTTTGGGGTTTTTCTTGTTTTTTTTTTGTTCCCCACTATTAACTAGGCCATAGACTTCATTGCTATTTCACCAGTTTTTCCATCCATATTCTATTTCTGTTTGAAGATACCACATTGTGTTTAGTTGTCCTGTTTCCTTAGTCTCTTCCAATCTGGAACAGTTTCTCAGTCTTTCCTTGTTTTTCATAACCCTGACAGTTCTTAAAAGTACTAATGAGGTATTTTATAGTATGTCCCTCAGTTTGGATTTATCTGATACTTTCCACACTATTAGACTAGAGTTATGGGTTTGGGGAATGAATATCTCAAGAGAAGTGCCTTCTCATCACGTATCTGGGGATATGTGGTGACATGGTTTGGCTGTGTCCCCACTCAAATCTCATCTTAAATTGTATCTCCCATAATCCCCATGTGTAGTGGAGGGACCCTGTAGAAAGTAATTGAATCATGAGGGTGAGTCTTTCCCATGCTGTTCTAGTGACAGGGAATAAGTCTCACGGGATCCGATGGTTTTATAAAGGGCAGTTCTCCTACACAAGCTCTCTTGCCTGCCACGATGTAAAACATAACTTTGCTCCTCATTCACCTTCTGCCACGAATGTGACATGTCCCCAGCCATGTGGAACTGTGAGTCCATTAAACTTCTTTCCATTATAAATTACCCACTCTCAGGTATGTCTTTACTAGCAGAGTGAGAATAGACTAATACATGTGGTCTCAGCATGACTTATCACTGACGATGTTAATGGTGATCACTTATGTGGTTAAAGTATTGCCTTCCTGCTTTCTCCACTGTAAAATTACAACTGTTCCATGTTCATATTCTGTGCTTTAGAAGGGAGTCACTAGGTTCAAGCCACAAGAGGAGGAGAATTAAGCTCCGTGTCCTGAAGAGGGTGTCTACATACATTATTTGGAATGCTTCTGTAAGAAAGATTTGGCCCTTCCCCACCTTTTATTTATTTATATCAATATGTACTTCCATATTTATTTTTTTAGACTTTGACTCACAATTCAATACTATATTGTTTATTTCTTGCTCAGAGTGTTTCAATTTTGGCCATTGGAAGTTCTTTCAGATTGACCCCTATGTCCTTTTAACATGTCTCTAGTTTTATTCTTTCCTTCTGCCCTCCTTCCCTTTCTTCTTTTCTTCATTTCTTTCTTTTTAAATCTTTTAGCACTTTCAGGCTTCCTGACACTACATTACACTCCAAGCTCATCTTGCCCCAGCCCTATCAGCAGATATGTCTCCAAGGAGCACTAGTTCCTTTTATTGGAGAATGATATATATTAATAGAAACCAATATTTGGATACTGGCTGTGCTCCTTGCTACTGGAGTGTCATTGCTGCTAGACCATCTCAGCAACCTGAGCTAGAACCTGTATAAAAAAACTAACCCATGTATGCACACATATCTGTATCTATCTGTAGGTGTGTGTGCACACATGTATGTGTCTATATATAAACATGAGTTAATACCGTCTCTTGTCCCTGGCATGAATCCAGCACCATGGAGTTTATTCTAGCTTTCTTTGACTGAAAAAGTTACTTATTGGTAACCTTTTTCTCTGACAGTGAGAAATCTGGCACCCATTACCTAAAATCCATTTACTCATTTGTTAAACTCAACTTCATTTGAAATCTCCCTGATCCTTCAGTGTCAACTGGGTTCCTGGGTTCTAACCTCTAAGCACACCATCCACATCTCACTCACAGTATTTGCAAGAGTGTTCAAATGACTGTTTATTTAAGGCCTGCTCACCCTGCCATGTTGAAAGTTGCCCGAACAGCTAGACCATGCCGGCTGTTACACACTGCAAGTGTTTACTGGATAAATAGAAGAAGGAAGTAGGAAGACTGACTAATGTGACAGCTGCTTTTACAAAGGTCCTTCTGCCCAGTCTTCATTTGTAGTGTTGTCCTCACTATGACATCACCCTCAGCCATAAGTTTTTCCTAATGACTCCCCAACATTCAATTGTACTATCCTATTTTGTCATCTTCAAAGTGGTCACCATTACCTGCTGCTAACTTGACTGTCTGTTATTAGTCTCCCCGACTTAGACAGTAAGTGCCGTGCCAGCAGAGACCATCTTATTTACCACCACATCTTAAGAACAGTATGTGATCCAAAGAAGATGCCTAATAAAAATTCACTGCAGATCAGCAGCAAGTAGAAATACTATTAAGATTATTGGTTTTCTTATATCGATGCAGACATTGACTAGATATGTAATTAGTATTGTTATTTTGAAATGTTTTGGTGACCTTATCATAAAGATGGAAACAAAAAGAGAGAGAGACAGAGGGGGCGAGGAAGGGAAGGAAGGAAGAAAGGAAGGAAGGAAGGAAGGAAGGAAGGAAGGAAGGAAGGAAGGAAGGAAGGAGGGAGGGAGGGAGGGAGGGAAGGAGGGAGGGAGGGAAGGAAAGAAGGAAGAAAGAGGGGAGGAAGAAGAAGCCAGGGAGGGAAGAAGCAAGGGAGGAGAAAGGAAAAAGAAAACAAAATGAAAGCCCATGATAGCCAATGTTAGGCTTCAGTAAGAAACCATTTTAACAGATGTAGATTTAGAAATACAGAAGAATCACAGTTTGTCATTTACAGCCTGGTTGGGGTTTTTTGGCATTTTTCTACAATGCTTCCCAAATTTATTTGCATCACATTGTCTGCACAAACTACTGTTGTGTACCCTTTTCTGTTTCCCTTCCATCATTTGTCTTTCTCTCCCATGAAACTTATGAAAAAATATAAATTACTCAAAATGCAAACTAACTGGAAATACGTTGGCTAAAGTAAAACATGA
The DNA here is from genome assembly GCA_963573385.1 of Cacajao melanocephalus. Taxonomy (NCBI): domain Eukaryota; kingdom Metazoa; phylum Chordata; class Mammalia; order Primates; family Pitheciidae; genus Cacajao; species Cacajao melanocephalus. Next base: position 31,023 of record CAUYLG010061814.1, read on the forward strand.
AAAGATTTATCAAAGGGTAAAGAGTGTAGGCAGGTTTGCAAAGTTCTCCGTTCATAACTGGAGTCCTTAGCCTCAAGTCCTTGGTCCTAAAACTGAGTCCTTCTCTTCAGGTTTTGCTTCATTTTTCTGTAAATGGTGTCACTTTTAGAGTTGAAGCTTATTAACTTGGACACTCTCAAATCAACTTTAAAAAACAATTGGAAGGGCACCAGGATAATGCTTACTTTACCACCCCCACCCCCAGCAATCAAAGAAATTGTTTCCTGCACTGGTGATGTACTACCCGAACGATACGTCAGAATCACCTGAGGTACTTTAAAATACGGATTCCTGGAAATCACCTCAGACCTACTGAGCTAAGTAGAGCCTTAGAATATAGGCTTTAGAAACATTTCCCAGGTGTTTCTTATTCCAGCTGCACAGCATTGGGCTGGGCCAAGTACACATAATAAGAGTGTAAATGAACTTATAGTGGCACTGTTTAAACTAAATAATACAGTCTGTTTTAAAAATTAGAACTGTTTATTCAAACCACTAATAAATTAATGTTTAAGTATTCTTTGAGCAAAAAAAGTCAAACTTGTTTTTACTATGACCAATGGTAAGAAATATATTTTACATTACATTCTGGTGTACACCCACAATACATACATGTGCGAAACTGTATGTATATAAGCAAATTGAAAAATTCACAAAATAATACTTGTATAGTAGATGATGAAGTAAAAATGCAATGTTTCAAAAATGATGTTGATATCGAATAACAAATAAAACATAAAAAAAGTCCCAAATAAACAATACAAAAAATAGTCTAGGCAAACCCATATATATTGATTTTGTGACCCAGTAATGAAATGTAGTCTGAGGTTTGAAAAATACTAAGTCACTACCTGGAGAGCTCGGTTTCTTCTTCCAGGTGTCTCAAGCACTTAAAAATAACAAAATTTAGAAACGGTGCCCAAATGATGAGGTGCTAGGAAATTTATGAAACTGCCTCAAGCACCTTGGATAAAAACACACTAGTTATGATATTTGACTGTTTGGAGCACCATTAAGTTTAAAACCTCACTTACAATTTCCCCGTGCCCCACTACTATTTCCCTGCTACTTTACTACATTTCCTCCTTCAGTTTGGATTCAGTTATCAAGCATTATTTTCTCTGTAAAGACCAGAGTCAAACTGACTCTAACCGTAAATTATAGACATAACACTATAACAAACGATTCAGGTTTTCTACTGATGTTCTTTGTCTTTTCTCATTGGTAAGTCATTTCTGTAAAACAGAAAATACCCCTTCTAATGCCATTCATCTCCTCTAGAACCCTAATTAATTTTTAGCCTAACAAACTCCATCCAAACCAACTACTCTGACCACAAATCTCTTCTTTTTGCCTACCTTGCAAAGTCTTCCTTGTGCCCTTGTGTGCTGTTAGCTGTGCCCTTCTGACCACTCAGGTTCGATTCTTCCAAGATCTGCCCCTCCTGTTGTAAAGTTCATAGGGTCAGAAACAATAACTTCATCTTGTCAAATAATAATACCAGAAATGCTGATAATGACGGTGATACATTAAATTCATGTCGCTCCCTCTTCCAGCACCTCGGGAGGCCCCAAGAAGACAAAAATACTAGATACAAAAAAAATTCTCATTATTTTAGACCAGAGGAAGTAGAAAAGGAATTTCACATTCTCTAAAATCTGAATTTATGAAACTTTAAAATCTGAACATATATAATAAAGTAGTTCTGTTGGATAAAAATAGCTTCTTCTAAGTATGATTAACAATGAAATGCAGGTTTTAAAAATTGTTGTTGAATGGAGCTCCTGAGGGACTTGCTTTCACGTAAATAATGCTATGTACCCAGCATTTCACTGTTGATTCCAAACCAACTTTAAATGCTTGTTTTTGTAAGTAGTAAAGGAAATAACTAACTTTTATTAGATCAGACTGTTCCATTTGAGCTTAGCAACAATGCATTGTAATTATCCCACTTTACAAAGGAGGCAACTGAGATTTCAAGAAGTAATCTGCCCAGAGGTGCACAGCTAATAAATTCTAGGACACAAACTCTAATGTCAGAGGCACTCCTGTCCTTAACACCACTTCCTAAAGCCTTATTTATGTTATTAACTTGCTTTGAAACCCCTATAAAAGTAAGCTCAATTCCAAACTCTTATGTAAACCATTGGGAATTTGAAAGGAGGTTGGTCAGATTTGGTAAAATGCTACCTTAATTGCCTTGGGATATTGGAAATAAAGGAAGGAATAGCTAGGAATAGCTCCATCATTTTAGGCTTTGAGAACAATTCCCCTGTGGACCTTTATTTCCAACTCTTATAAATATTACCGGACCATTTCTTTGGAGGAGGCCGCTTGCTCCCACCTCACTTTGACTCAGAGGAGAGTCATTTGCAAAGTTTCAACCAAAGCAAAAGTGCCCTTTCTGAGTTACAGGCCTGAGAAAAATTAACGTGTTTGGGTTTGCTTGGGCATTCTTTTTTGTTTTGTTTTGTTTTTAAAAAGTCAAGACTTTATTTTTCTCCCTAGCTCCCCCATAAGTCACAAATAGCTTTTCTTTCAAAGTTCAACCTTGTCAGGCTGTTAATCCTCCATGACGAAAAGCACACATGATAGGTTTATAAAGGTTTGGCTTTCAAATAAGGAAGTTATTAACGCTTCCATTCCTGTTTGGCCCCCCTTCTCATTAGTTCTAGAAGTCTCTTGGACTGAAGAGGCCAAGTGAACCATTTCCTCTGTGACCATTTACTCATAGCTCTCTACTTCTCCAGAAGAAAGTGTGCCTGGGGTATGGGAAGTCACCACAGAGAGCAGAGCAGGATGGGGGAAAGGGCAAACTTCAGAAAGGATGCTTTTAGGCTCACCAGACACCTAGGAGGGAGGTGGGCTAAACTCGGGGCTCAGGATCTGGCTGGAGACTCCCAGGGGAATGCTACTCATATGGGCTGAAGACATAGTTGAGGCCTCAAATATTCCTTGGGCATATAATCTTTCAGAGTCATCATCCATCAGTTGACTAGGGTATTGCAAGAACTAGATTTTCAAGGCACCTTGGGAAGGGGTATGAAAAAAGAATGAGGGCTTAAATTCAGAAGAGTTGATTTTGACTCCCAGCTCCACTTTAGACAGGTCAACACGCCTGAGCGGGTGTTTTCTCACCTTTAATAATCCCCATTTCTCAAGACTTTTATGAAAATAATAGCAGCATTGATTGGGTGTTTATTATGTGTCAAGCACTGTGTTGCATGTAAGTTTCTTATTTAATCCTCCCAGCAATCCTAGTAGGTACCCACTCTGATGATCCTCACTTTACAGATGAAGAAACTGAAGTGTACAGATTAGATAACTAACTTTCAAGATAACAGAATTGGTTTTCCAGTTGATGCAGTTTAGAAGAGTCCTATTCACTTCGCTATGGAATTCACTGCCTCAAAGGAGGTAATGGGTATGAAAACATTTTGTAAATTCTAAAGGCCTATACAATAGTGGTTACTTGTATTGTCTTATCAACATGTGACTTCCTGAGTATAATTCCCAGCTCTCAAAGTGACCTCAGAACAAACCCAGTAGAGAATGGGGAACCATTAAACCACTAACCGGTACAGTTGTTCTTACTTAAGCATGCCTCCAAATCACCTGGAGGAACTGCTGAAACACAGACTACTGAACCCCAAGCCCAAAGTTTATGATCCAGTCAGTCTGGGGTGGGGCCCCTAAATTTGCATTTCTAACACTTTCTCATATGAAGTCAATGTTGCTGGCCTGGACCACATTTTGAGAACTATTGGTATAGTGGTGCAAAGCACAGTCTTGGGATCAGAAGTCAGGCCTATCCCTTGCTGACTTAATGAGTTTGCCTACATCTTAATTTTTCTCACCTCCAAAATGTAAACCCTATCACTGAGACAGCCAGGTGGGAAAAGCGTCCTCGCAAAACTCCAACCAACCTGTGCACCGGGAGGAGTGCGCACCCTGGTGGAGTCACAGGAGAATGCACCATTTGCGGCGGGGAGGATCCCGGCCCCTCCTCTTCCTGGGTGGTACCTGGAATTCAATTGGCAAGGCGGGAAGCCCACCAGCAAGAAGCACACTCTCTTGCTCACTAAGAGTCTCTGTTTCCCTTTATTTTTCCTTTTTGCCCAATAAATTCCATTTTTCTCACTCTTCAAATTGTCTGCGAGCCTAAATTTTCGTGGCCGTGTGACAAGGACCCCACCTTGAGCTGAACTAAGGAAAGTCCCTCCACATTACTATCTACCTTGCAGACCTTCCATGCAGATGAATAGTATGACACATGCCAAGTCTGTAGACTTTTATCCGGAACATGGGAAGCACCGTGGTGGCTGTTTGCATCCTGCTCTCGGCAGGCCAAGCTTTGTTTTCTTAGCAGTTTTCATACCAGATCGTGCAAGAGTTAAATAGACCATCTTAATTTTGTGTCTTTTAAAACCTGTACTTTCATTTGTCATTGGAAAGGCGATGAACTAACACTAACATGTGGTATCAGTCAGGGTCCCAACAGGAAACAGATGGTATACTCAAAATAGAAACGTTCTAGGAGGGTTTATAACAAAGGGACTGTTTACACTGTGTGGGTGTTGGGGGAACCACAAGGGACAGTACCCTAAGCTGGGGCTTAATTGCAGTTAAGCTGATAGCATCCCTAGGCCACAAGGAACAAGGAAAAGAAGAAGCAGCTATTAAGCCTGGGTGAGAAAGACTCTTTAGAGTTGGCTGCCTTGAAAGAAGCAGTGATCTCTAATCAGGGAACACAACCAGCTCCAGAGTACTTGGCAAGAAGAGAGCCCTGGATATTAACTCCCTGATCTCATTCTTCTTCCTCCTTCCATCACCTGCCAGAGCTCCCTATTGACTGACTGCTCAAGCCAGAGGCCATGGGAACAAGGGATGCTCCACAAATAGGCCACAGAGCTCCTACAGGCGTGAGGTCAACTTCCACAAAGGATGAGTCCAGTGTGGGTGTATTTACTTTCATTGCATTAATTCTGACACCAGCCCTATACTACAGATGAGGAAACATAGTCAGCCTAAGTTTAAGTAACTTGCCTCATGCCACACCATTTGGGAGTAGGTGTGTGGTCAAATCCAGGGAGTCTTATTCCAGAGCCTCTCCACTGAGTGAGCTCAAGAGAGGGAGCACCGGGAGAGAAATAAAAGAAAGTGAAATGCATATTTGTGGTTAATATAAAAGTATCATCCATTGTATATCCATTAAGTGGGTATTCCACAGTTGTGTGATCTAGGGCCTCAGTGACCTTATCTGTCTTGTTAAGTTTTAAAACAAAAATAAAAGTGAACAACGCTGTCTCATTACTATCATTACAAGTAGGTAATATATGCATATGGTAATTGATAACATTGGCTATAATAGGACATTAGGATGATGAATGATATTCTTTTGATTTTCTCCACTTTCTGACTTTCCAAAATATGGCCAGATATGAACTTACATCTTTTTAGCATAAAAGCAATCAAATAAAATTTTTAAAAATAAAGTAAAATGAAAGGTGAACCAGACAATCTCCAAGTTTTGTTGAATGTTTTATGAGCCTACAATCTTGATGTCAATCTTTCTATCTCCCCTCTTTTAATATTAAATCAATCCTACAAATATGAATAAAGGTCCACAGAATACATGACAAGCCTTGGAGACTCACACTTTAAGAAAATTCTGGTGGAGGGAGTGAAATGAGCAAAATTGCAGTGATGCCCTCCGGAGTGGGAACAGTTGTTTGCACCCTCCGGTTCCATCTGATCCATCCTCTGTAACATTTCCTTGATCTTTCTGAAGGTCATGGAGATTTAGAAGGAGGTTGGGCAAAACTTCGAATATGGGCAGATAATCTGCTTTTGAGGCATCCCTGGAGGACATTGCCAGTGGAACATTCTCGAAATGAGAGTTGGAGTGTCCTGTAATGGGTATCCTGCTTGCTGGATGAGCATCAATGTAAATGGCTTAGAAAGAAAACCCTGAGAGGTCAGAGCGTGACATTTCAGAAATGCTCCACAAATATGGCCACAGAGCTCCTACAGGCATGAGGTCATCTTCCACAAGAGTGTACCTGTAGGTGGGTTATGGAAAGCCAGACCCACTGCCTCTGTCCTGAAACAGCAAACTGCTCTGTAAGTACAATGTAAAGTCAAGCCTTTGCATTTCTAATTATGATACCAGATGTCATAATTACAAATATGAGAGGCGAACATAAGGCTATCAATTCTTAATATAGTTATAGCATCTTTTCCTTACGTTCTAACTTGGACAAGTGTCCACTCATGTCTAAAGCGACTTCGCACTATTCTTAACAGAGATGATCTAATATGGCAAACGACCCGATTTTCACTCAGCATCTCTTCAGGGCACGGAGTAGATGGCCATTCGTTAACCATTCACTTTGTAAATGGTCAATGTACTTCTCAAAGTCTGTTTACATAAGAAAACTAAATTAATTATGGTCAACCAAAGTGTTGTCTACTTTTTAAAACTCACAGAGTCCCCAGTGTAGGACTTTATATTTGGGGCAGACAGAGGGGACTATAATGAGAAGCTACTAAATCTTAAACTTCAGTGAACTTCAGTGCCTCTTGCAAGAATCTATTCCTATGCTCCATAACGGATTTTATGTTTATAATTTTGCATTTTTTAAAGATTTTTTTCCCCGAAACTGTGTAAATTTCAGACATCACATCCATTACACACTGGATCTACCTGGTGTGTAAATTTGAATGTTTCAGACTATTTTTCAGGGGAGGGTTTGTATTTCAACTATATTTAAATAACAAAAGCCCAGCATATAGGCTGCCTTCATTTATTCAGGCTGATATAACAAAGTACCATAGACTGGGTAACTTATAAACCACAGAAAGTTAATTCTCACACTTCTGGAGGCAGGAAGGCAAAAATCAAAGCACTGGCAGATTTGGTGTCTGGTGAGGGCTCACTTACTGGTTCACAGATGGTGCCTTCTCACAGGATCCTCACATGTAGAATGAGTTTTTGGGCCTGTTTTATCAGGACACTAACCTCATTCATGAGTGCAGAGCCTCCCATATCCTTCCAAAGACCTCACTTACTAATACCATTCAATTGAAGGTTAGGTCTCAGCACATGAATCTGGGGAAACCCACACATTTAGAGCATTGCACAGCCTTCCTCTCCAGATCTGTTTTCCTCCGCCTTCCCCACAACCTTACCATGTAGTCATCGAATGGAATGAGAAGAGAAGCTTCAGTTACCTAAACAGTTTAAGGCTGAAGGGTGCCTACACCAACAGACTGTCCATTGGTAATCAGGTGGGAAATACGTTCCAACTGAGCAGGGACAGTGAAGAAGGGGGAAAGAGAAGAGACGCCCACCAGACCCCGAGTTCATCCTTACGAGTGAGCCTAGCAGAGCGGTGAAGAAAGTGGGCTCCGCCTGTAGAAACAGCCTTATTCCTTACCAAGTCTGGGACCCTGTGCCTTGTTACTGAAGTCTCAGTTTCCTCATTTAAAAAATAAGAATGTCCCGACTGTCACCAGGCAACCTGAAAGAGGACCCTGAGTTTATGAGGATAGGACTCCCCATTTCATAATCAAAACATCATTTGCAGGGCCTGGGGGAATTCTCAGAAGCAGGGAGGGTCTGCCTACCACCTCTCTTCCCTGGGCTTGGTTAGAGTGAGCAGGTGTAGCCCTGATGCCAGAGGGTTAGACCAGGGAGCATCCTTGCCTCAGCACAGCTGGGCAGTGGCTATTGTGACTCCACATAGCCCAGCCTTCCCAGGGTCTGGTCTGCAGCCCCTAGATTGGGAAGGGGGCATGTCCTCAAGGAGACCTTAAGGGCCATCTGCCTGAGGTGGGGCTGGCCCATCAAGTTGTGTCCCCTGGCGTGGGCTCTGCCTACACACTTACAGGGCAGCTACTCCAGTTCCAGGTAGGTCCAGGCTGTGGGAAAGCAGAGGAAAATGGCAATGCCTTGTCCTCAAGGAGCCCACAGTTTGATGTCCAGGGAGAGGCCAGCGTGAGATAGAAAACTACAAGGAAGAGGGATGATCGCAATGACAGTGGTTTCTGGAGCACACAGGAAGGGGAAGAAAGCCCATTCATGGCTCCTTTTGCAGAATGTAGTGTCCTCCTCCTTTTTCTTCCAAATTTTTGTATTTGGCATTTAGGAACTTACAGTAGCTTAGGCCCAGCTCAGTAACTGTTAAAGATTGTCCAGGGTAACTCACTCTGAAAAGAGAACCCACCACCAGCAATTTTCCAAAAAATAAAAAAAATAAGAATGATAATGCTTACCTCTTGGGATTTTTACAAAGACAAAATGAGATAATATGTGTAAAATGCTCAGTGTGGTATCTGGAACATTATAGTTGCTCTGTAAACAATAGCATCTGCAATTATCACTAAACTAGACAAGACAAAAATAAGAACATCTCAGAGAAATGTGATATACCATGTGACATTTTACTTGGCACCTTATATTACTCCTTTGCACCCAACCCTTCTCAGGTCTTTCATCAGTACACCATAATTATTATAACTGCATAACTACCTTATAAATAGAAAAATAGGCCATAGAATTAAAGGAAGAAATAAAAAATGACTTGCTCAGGTTGACACAAAAAAACAAATTATAAAATCAGAATGATAAATTATGTTCCTAGGGAGCCCAAATAGTTCATGTTGCCAATAATACTTATTTCACCTTACATTTATTGAGCACCTATTACATACAAGGACTTTGGCAGACACTATCAGAGAGTCAAAGATAAAAGAGATTCCCTACTCTCCAAGAACTTTATAATACACCAGAAAAGATTCCATGGAATTAGCTAGTATTCCATGGAATACTAGTTAATAGGTGTTACATTAAAAAGATATTTTGTGAACAAATAAATTTCAGAAGCTTCAGATTAAACACAAGTATACAGGTTTTTTCACTATCCAACTTCTCAGAACCGTTGCAATGCTGATAGGTCTTGCAAAGCTCCAAGAAGAGAAAAATTACTGCAGCATTTTGCAAATTTGTTTAATTATTGAACTCTACTAGCATAGTATTTCATAGGCCTAGTGTTCCAGGAAAACACTTTGGGAAACACTGGACTGCAGAACTAAAATGAATACACAAACAGCTCTAGGACAGATTGAGTGACGTTCAATATGTTATAGGAACTGAGTAGAAACAGCAAATATCCTAGTTAGTAAGATTCTGGAGAGGTGTCAGGGGAGGCATGGTTTGAGATAGGCCTTAAAGGATGACTCGTTATGTTGTGTTATTGATACCCAGGCATGAGAATTCCATGTAGCAAGGCTAACACAGATCAGGAGAGGTGCAAGGCCAAGAGTATGGAACAGTGGGTTGGCCCCATCAGATTAGCTCATAAAATGTTTGCAGTCGATACAGGGGAAATAAAGTCAGAGAGAGAGGATGAAGCATGGCGTGTAGGAGCGTGAAAACCACAGCAGAGTTGTTGGAGGTAACTGGGCGTGCTGATCAGAACTTCAGGAAGAAGATTCTGACAAAATGGAAAGACTACATTGGAGTGGGGAAAGTTAAGAAGTGCAGAAACCAAGAAAAGATTATCTTATTAACCTCAGCAAGAAGTCATCTGTCCTGAACCAAAGAGGTGACAGCTAAGCAGTCAGGGCGAAAACATGTCAGAGAGAAGTATATTAGAGATAAAATCTAAGTGATTTGACATCATCTGTATGTTTTATTATATTGGGGACATCTTTATATAGTTGTAAGTTGTCAAGTTGTATTTACTGAGTTTAGGATGCTGAACCCAATGTATGTTATTCTCTGCCAGCGTGGTGTAAACTAAGGGAATCTGATCAAATTGCTCATGGATAGGTATCTAAATTCTTACAACAGAAGATTTCACTGGAGGAGCCAGTGACACTCTCTGATCAGACAATGACAGACTCCTCTGATCCCCAAAAGGTGATTCATAGGTAAAACTGCCAGGAGGTAGAGCTGAAATCCAATGTGCATTTCTCTTCCTCAACACCTTTGGCTGTTCGGACCTGTGAGGAGCACCAAAACACCAGTCACTTAGAATTCAAGGTTCTGCAACCCTGAAACCATATTTAAAACTGCTCCCCACACTGTACACAAACAGGCCCTTAGAACAATTCAAACCCTGGGTCTCTGCTCCCTTGCAGACTAATTGGACAAGGTACAGCATGTGGTATGTGAATGTAATTGTTCAGAGGGGCAGCAGGCTCTCTCAGGTCTCCTGACCCGACTGCACAGCCCAGAGGTTGTCACCCACTGCTGTCTCTGCTGAGCACGCATGAGCAGAGAGGCCCCATACTTCATCCACCAGATGGAAACCTTGCTGCCCCATACTGTGGGTGGCAGATGTTTTCCTGCTTAATTGTTGAAGATTAAGATTTGCAAACCAAAATGTAAAAATACTTCCCCCAGGCAATTATGGCCAATCAAATCACAGACTTTGGGAAGAAAGATGATGACTACTACAGCAATTCCTCACTTAACTTTGTCGATAAGTTCTTGGAAACTACAACTTTAGGCAAAACACCATCTAACAAAACCAATTTTACTGTAGACCAATTGATATAAACAAGAGCAAAGTTCCTATGGCATATTTCTGGTCACTAAAACATCACCAAACTTCTAAATAAAGACCCAAAACACTTCTAATAGTAAACATTGAAATACATGTGACCTACGCATTTCAGAAAGATTAATACAAATGAGTAAGATACATATTTACCCACCTTTTGGTGAATCAGCAAGTGTCAGTAGTCATAGCGGTGGTGAGTTAAGTTCAGGAATAAATGTTTGCAAAGTGAAAATTGTCAGAGAACCTCCTACCACCATGCAGTTCAAAAACAATCAGAAACAGCACTTTCATACTGCATCTTTTTATTGTCATGTATATGCATTAATATCATAAACTTCATAATTTTTTATTTTATAATTATTGTATTCATTCATTTCCCAATCCCTTCTATTCCAGTCTAAGGCACCAGGTGGGGGCCAGCCTTTAACAGAACGTTCTCTAATGGCAGGGCACGCATGTACACACACACACACATGCATGCATGAGACATACACACACACACACACACACACACACACACATACACACATACTGAGACCATGTAAACGTGCCAATGAGGCTATCAGGCACATCTCTGGGATGTGGGAGGAAATCAAAGTACCCAGAGAAAACCCTTGCAGACATGGGGAGAATGTGCCAACTCCACACAGGATAGATTTTTTTCTCATCAACATTATAACAAAATGATATTGAGAGAAATGACATTATTCTAGGACCTGCAGTACCTCCTCCCTCTCCTTGTAAGTAAATTGCACTTCCCTGAGTTCATTTGGCCACACGTGGATTTCGGTTTCCTTCAGTGTCCATCTTCTTTCCATGTGTCTATTCCAGGAGCTGTGGTGTCAGTCAGAACAGGGAGACCAGGCACTTCTGTACTCAGGAAACCCATTTATTCAAAAAAACATTTTGTAGCTGGATGTGGTGGCTCATGCCTGTAATCCCAGCACTTTGGGAAACTGAGGCAGGAGGATTACTTGAGGTTAGGATTTCGAGACCAGCCTGGCCAACATGGTGAAACTCCGTCTCCACTAAAAATACAAAAATTATCTGGGCATGGTGGTGAGCACCTGTAAACCCAGCTACTTGGGAGGCTGAAGCAGGAGAATCACTTAAACCCTGGAGGCAGATGTTGTAGTAAGCTGAGATCATGTCACTGCACTCCAGCCTGGACAACAGAGCAAGACTATGTCTCAAAAAAATAATAAAAATATATTGTTTCAATGTCCCAGTGCAAAGTACTACACTAGACGCAAGAGAGATAAAAGTGGAAATGCAAGTGTTAGAAAAATCACATATAAAGGAGCAAAATCAGAGAAGTGATCTTTGAGCTGTGCTTAAAGACTAGGAAGAATTTTAATAGGCAAAGATGAAAAGAGGGAGAAAAATAACAGAGGCAAATAGTAGGCAAGCAATTTAAAGTCATATTTGGGGTTCAGTATAGTAAGCCAGATTGAAGGCTTCATATGAGTAATTATACACAGTTAATGCCTGAATTATGTGAATGGATGGATCTTGGATTATTTGCATGACTGATAAAACAGCAATAAACCTATTTATATTTTATGGAAAATTTGTACCATTTAAACGGGCTTCAAAGAATTAACTTGGTTGCAGAACAATGTGCAAAATCAAATTAGAATTTAAAACACAATCACATATACACACAAATTCTAATTGTCCTATAAAAGGAAAGAATTGATTTATCAGCAATTGTTCCTAATTAGACAAGTCCACTTCACTGTCTGGCTACCCAGCTGGCAAACATAATAATCTTTACACATCTACACTTTGCAAAAATGAACTACAGTTCATTTTAAATCTCCCAGTTTGTTTTAGAAGCATATACACACACCCTTTTGAATATAATGAGATACATTCTGAATGATAAATATCAGTTGATTACTATATGTAGAGCTTCAGTTTAATAACTGTTACACAAAAAAATTATTTGACTATTGTTAAATCTTAATAAATGTTTTAAATAATAAATTGGCCTGTATTAACGGCTAGCTATTAGCTCTCCTACTTGTTATTATCTATTAATGTAACTCTTTAGATTTAATATGGTATTTATCATTGTTTATTCTCACAGTTGTTGCTTAGAACTAGTAATGCATTTTCATTCCTCCAGATTTTCAGAGCTCTTTTCTAATATTAACCATGACTTCTCTCTTTTTTTAAAACCTCTGATGACCTTCACCCAAACACAGCTGCATAACTGGGCTTCTTGAAGGAATACTTACTCAAATAAAGGATGTGCTTGCAGAATTCTGCCCAGACTCTCTTTCTAGGCCATAGCTTTGACTTGGTTTCTATTTCAATGACGCTTCAGAACGGGCTATAACCAGTGACTGCTTGGGGGTGACAGGTACCTGTTGGAGGGACTTCTTCATGGACTCACCATAAATGTGAATTCCTCTCCCCAGTCCTATTATAATAACCAGGAGATTGAAAGGTGCATTTAATGAGAAAGCATCTGAGGCATCTGGGCACAGAGTTGCTTGAGAGCACACTCGTCCCATGGTGCCAGGCTTCAGCCCCCTACTGGCACACCTTTCCCACCTGAACCCTCAGAACAGGTCCTGGCTCCTTTAAGAGCCTCCAGTGAGAATTCAATAATTGTCTCCGTGGAAAGTACAAGTTCCCTCTAGTGCAGCGTGATAAATCATGGATAATAATAGCTCTTTCCAAAATAATCCTTAGGCAGAAGCAAAATCCAACTGAGAAGGTTGTTCAGAGTCAAAACGTGGGACCTAGATCTGTCGTTTATTTGGCTCTATAAATACATTGAGTGTTTCCTTTGTTACCGCTGTTGACATAATGTATTATTATTACTATTCAGCTATTATTCCCTTAATGCCTATATTTTTTGTCTATTTCCTGCTAGGCCTTCATTCAATGGGCTGACTGTCCACTTTTAACCCTCAGTCTTCTATTGACCAGATTTCAGTTCTAAGCCTCTCCACTTTTACCACGAAGAATCAGTACCATACTTTAGGGAGATTTCTAGAAACAACGTCCTAGTGTGAGTGGAACAGATCCAAGATTCTAAATGTTGCTGATTTTCTCTCCACAGTGGCAGGAATATCTAGAGATAGAATTTTTTTTCCCCAGGCATAATCCCCATAATATTTGTTCTGTCATTTTCACAGTGTAAGAACAAATGGAACTTTTTATGTCTATACACAGGGACCCTCAGAATGACTCCCAACACTGTTCTAAGTGGAACTTGTCATCTTGAATCGCCTGGGACTGGTTATAGTGTGATTCAATTGGCAGAGGTACAGAAGTTTTTTCAGAAGAGTAATTAGATGGTGATTCATTATCCTGTTCACATTCATGATCCTTGGTGGATGCCTTAGCACTCACTGAAAGACCTGGCAGCCCATCCCAGCCCCCTGCATCCTCTACATTGCTGCACATAAAATCCCACCTATTATCTCCAGTATAACTACCCACTACTGAGTAGGTCGAGTCCCAGCATTGAGCACTGGAAGCTTTAAACCTAGGTTTCCAAGACCCCAGGTTATTACCTTACCCACAACTTCATACCTTTCTTCTTTTCGTTGATGGAAAAACCTGAATCATAATTCTATTTTAAAAGATCGTAAGGCAAATTGTTTTGTTTTCTTTCTTTAGAGTATAATTATTACTAATTCCACAATTATTTTGCAAAGTGACAGTGTAATGATTAAGAGCACTCGCTTTTAGCAAATTTTTCTAATCACCAAACTCTATAAAAATTTAACTTCCTCCAAAAATTATGACGTTGTTGGGTAGTTTTTGTTTGACAACTTTGGAACTTGAAAATTCTTTTTGACTAGTTCTCCTATACTCCAGCACATATATAATTATTAATTGCTTCTCTGCACATTTCCCTTTTCTCTGGAAGGAAAGAAACAGTTTTGGGAAAAATGAGAGCAGTGGGACAAGCGGGGAGGGGCCCTTTTCTTTATTATTGTACAGGGCTGACTGCATGTCTAATGTTCAGTCAGCATTTCAGTCAGCACATCTTTTCAAGTTGTGGCTCTGAACAGCTGGAATGTGGTATGAAACATAGGCCGGGATAAAAGGCCATAGCATTGTGTAGCTTCAAAACCAGTAATCAACCAATCACATGTTCACATGGGCATGTGTGCACACACATGCACATGCAGGCACACACACACTGGGAAGTGGAATTGAACTATAGATGTCATTATGCTGAATGATATATGCTTTGCAAGCATGTGAGTTGGCAAACCTACGCTCTTGACCTTCTTTAAATGTCAAGTCAGGTCTGAAATCCAAGTCAGAAAAAATCTGGAGAAACAAGTAGCCTGATCAATCAATCAGGTATGTGTCTCCCAGTGACCCCATCATTGATCATACACACTCATGGTTTGGAAAATCAAGCTGCAAGGTTTAGGTGCCTCACCCAAATGTGAGCCTGTGTTTGAAGATGACAGATAAGGTTCAGGCCTTAAGACATCTGCCCAAAGAGCCCGTGGCTGTCAGAGGAGTACACTTGCCTGGCCATTAGCTTTCTCCCATTACCACAACTGAATCAGCCTGTTTGGAAGCAGTTGTTGCAGGTTAAGAAGAGAGCTATCCCTGCTTAGCCAATTATACTGGAAGGCTTGGAGAAAAACACATAGCCTGGTATTTGATGGAGACCAGAGAGATGAATAATTCCTTGTACTTGGGTCTCTTAATTATCTGAGATTCAATGAACTCTGGTTAACCTTCTCTTCATTATTTCTGACCCCTACTTTCTGACTTCGGACAATAGAATTGAAAGCTAAAAGCTCAAAGAAGGGCAAGGAGCACATTCTCACACTATTTCCAAAATAAAGTGCCAGGGAGCTTGTAAAACTTCCATTTTAGCGAGCCCGAGAGGTGGGAATAAGCCTCCCGCTCTGCGTGTGTGCGTGCGTGTGTGCGTGCGTGTGTGTGTGTGTGTGTGTGTGAACTGCGCTGAGTTCTTCCTAGACATTAGCTCAGGCAGCCTCCCAATCCCGGGTGAGGCAAGTAAAAAGCTCTGATGCCTATTTCACATGCAATGAATCTCAACAATGGAAGTGTATCCATACAAACCTCAGAGAAAGTCACAGAACTGAAGGAATCGTTTTCCTTGATTCTCTAAGATCTCACTGATAAATATGGATTAAATCCCAACTGTGCACATCAAAGTGTTCAGAGCAAAATTGACATACTGGGAAAATAGGAGATACAGTTTTTCTTCTTGAGAATCTAACACTCTTAGGTCAGGAAATAAAGCAATATACATATGTAAAGCAATTAGAGAAGAAAATAGGGCAACATATCTCTACATGTGAGATTGCTGCTGAAATCCCATTGCCACACCTCAGTAGAAGACTGTTGTGGTCTTTTTTTTGTTAATGCCACAAATACATTTGGGATGTATGGGCTTCTTTAAAGGACTGCTGTCAAGACTTCTATGACAGCAAGACTTCCGCGGTTTTCTTTTTGAGGCTGTGGAACTGCTCTCCACACTCGATCTCTCTTGGAGTCCTCCAGCCCAAATACCACAAGGACAAACATATGTCCTAGAAATGGCTGGCGACCCCTCAGAGATGCAGTTGGCATCCTGAGATGTTCCCAAGTGGGCAGCTGATGGCCTCCAGTTGGGAGGGCGCACTTCTTCCCGTGAACTTGCTTGCCTCGGTTCTTCCATTAATGAGTCTGTGGGTCAAACGAGGGGTGAAGGTGAAGCGCGACTCCCCGCAATCCTCGGCCTCACGCCTTAGGGTTGCGGACAGGGCCCAGCTGGGCGGGGAGAGGCGTTCCCCACTGTCTCTCTGTCAAAATATAAAATAATAATAATAATAATAATGTCAATGATGAAAAACCCATTACGGCTTGAGGGTGAAAATAACATTTTCATTCTAAAGTCCATGTGAGGCACCAAGACACCTTCTGATAGAAAATGATGAACTTGTACACCAGGAAGTGCAAAGACTATTAAATCAGAGCCTTTAAGAAGATCAAACCTCATCATAAGATGTTAAATATATATATAATGAAAGCAGATAAGAAGAGTTTTGGGCTGTGTGACCTGAATCTGAAAATCGGAAAAGAGCCTTTTAGGTTCTTCCACTACAAGGGAAATATGTATTTTTTTTTTCCTCACTCAGCAGTCCAATTGACTCACTGCAGTGGGTACAAGATAGAACTAAGCAGCATGGCCAGTGGGACAGCCTGGAGAACCAGAGTGCCCTCACTGGTCCCTTGTTCTCCACACAGTTTTTTATTGACTGTCCCTGTAATCTTATTTTGATTCATGTTATATATGACTTTTAAATATGACAGAGACAATGGGGAAATCCCACAATATGTGAATGAGTAGGTGTCATGGATAAAATAAACAAGGTCTAAGAAGTATATAGGGATTCCTTGTTCTGGCTCCTCAAGTGGCTCCGGGGTTCAGGTCTTCGCTCTTAAGACCAGGCCAGGTTCAGCTTCAAGGAAGGTAGCTAGAGGGAGGCAGGAGCATAGCGAAAGCTTGTAGAGGAATCAGGGGAAAAGCAACACAATGAGGGCAAGGGCAAGGACTCAGGGTGGGCCACGGCTTTAATACCAGTGATGTTTGCATTTGTTACTGTCATTAATGTCAGTGTGATATGATAGTAGGTCCTCAATACCATCGATGGATCCTGTGGGTAATGTACAGTGGGCGAATATGAATACGAATAGCTATCATTGAGCATTTACTATACAGCAAAGGTGTGCTATACACTTCTGTAGGTAATACATAATTCTCTCAATAACCCCTCAAAATAGGCACTATTTAAACTCATTTTGCCCAAAGTATCAGAAAAGTGAAGGAACTAGATTGAAGTCATATGGTTAGAAAGAGTAAGACCTGGAATCCACCTTAGATAAGCATAATTACAGAGGTTTTATTTCTTTACTTACTAATTTTCACAACTCTTTTCGAATATGAGCAAAAAAAAAAATCTAGAAATAGCCAAAGAAATGCTACAAATTGTGCTGAAAAGTAGTTGTGTTTTCCAGTTTACAGTCTACAGGTAATATTGGTGTGTGCTTACATTCCCAGGCCCCAGTGGCTGCCATCCCTCATCACAAAGAACTTGTTATCAAATCCATCCCAGAAAAGCCAACGTGAGCAATGGACAGGACTCGGCACTTTCTGGCTCACACAGCACTGTCCCATAGAGAAGAGGAAAGGTCAATGAGCAAGTAGCCTACAAGCTGCAGCAGCAACCCTGTCCCTCCTGGCATCCCTCAAGCTTGCTATTCTTTTATAATGTCTTTTTTCTCCAAGATGTTGCCAGATGACTGCTTTTCTGCTATTTGCTCTCCAGGCCCTCTTGATGAAGGAGTCACTGTTGTCTAATCAGATTTTACCTATAAAAAAATCATGGGGTGATTTCCCAGGCCTCTCACACCCTGCTAGGAATGGCTCTATGTATGGTTTAATGGACAGGAAAGCACATACAATACAATGAGGTATCAGTGCATATAAGGAATACATATAAATATATATATATGTGTGTGTGTGTGTGTGTGTATGTGTGTGTGTGTGTATATGTATATAAAACCTCTATATATGATATGTATTAGTAGAACTCACTATTATAGCCTAACAATTTAAAGATGTGCTAAGGAGATGGAACAATATGGAGGAATGGTAGCCATTCAAAATTATTTGAGGAAGTTTTACTGGTAGAAGAAAATGAGTTATATGCAGATTTTGAAAGGAAGAGAGAAAAGATAAAATGCACATTCCCACAATGAGAAGTAATCATCAAGTAGTGGTGAATCAGGCTAACTATAAAACATGAGTTTTGATATGTTTACAATTTATCTGAAGACAATAAATAATCCACGCTTTAAAAAAAGAGAACAAAAGTAAAGCAAACAATGTAAGACATCCCATAAAATGCACTGCTAAGTTTTGTGTTCTACACAAACTTTTTCTTTCCTACCACCTCTTGGGGAAAAGGACTACTCTGCCTAGGAAGGAAAGACACCCAGAACAAATGCTGGACTTCTGCCCTTCTTTGGCTTCTTGATCTGGCTTTTTATGAGCCCAGGTCAGACTCAGGAGATCCCTGCAGGACATACATGCAAGGCACAGCTTTCTAACCTAAGACTGCTTTGAAAGTTGTCAATGTACTGACTCCCACCTGGAAAAGGGTAAAAGACAAAAGTAAGAAATGCTATAATATCTGCCTATGCCTCTCTCTCTCTCTCTCCTGCTCCAACCTGTCACCTCTGATGAAGGGAGTGAAAACAGGTAGTGACAGCCTTTGGAAGGGGAATGATGGATGCTGACTGGGCTATGCATTCTGTCAGCATGGTGTCTGTCCCTGATTCCTGGGCTCCAGGGAGGTTAGGGACCACTGCAACTTTGGGATAGCTATTCTCATTCTCCTGGGAAACAACTCCTTTTTTAAGATCAGAAAATATACCTGAGGGCTCACAGAGATTTAAAACTTTCATCAAGAAGCCTCCCACTACTTTAGGGAAGTTGCCTTTAATCTTCTTATATCACACACACATAATCAGACGCACTCAGAGATTACACATCTGAATCCTACAGAAAGCCGTTAGCACACTGGTGACCAGAATGGGGAGCTCTGGATACCAGCATATTTAGACACATTTCTTATCTTCCTAGTGCTTCCTGCTACTTCCTCATCTCTGTAGCTAGATCTTGCTTGGGGAGAGAAGGCTGCCCAGATTTTCTAAGTACCTCTCTGTATTAAACCCTTCCACATTTGTGATCTCACTTAATCCTTACAACAAGCCTTCAGGGTAGATAATATTATTATCAGCCTTACTTTATCAAGGAAGAAACCACCTTGCCTAGAATCAAACAGCCAATAGGGGTTTGAGTCAAGGGCGCATCAGTCTGATCCACGCCCCAGACCCCTTCTACCACAGCATACTGTGAAGACAAAAACTGATGCCAGAACAGAGTTAGCCAAAAGAAAGGCATTGCAGATGTCTGGCAAAGCACTTTGGAAAAGGGATGTCTGGGTAGTGGCGGCTTGATGAATCAAGCAATAAGCACAGGTCGATCCAGGATTGTGGAGGCAGAACTGGCCCCTGAGCTGAGGGTGTGGCACAGAGAAGAATGGATGGCTCCAGCAGGGTTCTGGGAACACTCAGGTGCCCTGTTGAATCATACTGATGCTTCTCCAGCCCAGGACTCAGGTCACTGTGCCTTCAGCAAGACAGTGAAGCAGGAAAGCTTGACCCTGATACATCCTTACGCCCAACATGCTACCCTCTCTTTTCCCTTCCCATCATTGTTTTAAAGATGCATCCCCAGAAAACTCTTCACCCGTGTTATTTTCATCAATGTTTTATTTTGTTAGACATACTTAGCCTTTGTTTCTGCTCTTCTCCTAACCTTGGATCTTTTTTGCATCCTTCTCATCATTGCCCCTTTTGCTTTCTGAAATATCCCCCAACTTCTTGCTCTAAATTCCTATCTATTTTTCTCTTCTGAAATACGGAGAACAAAAGAATAAGAATGGGAACCATCCTTTGCATCTCCCTGAATGATTCATTATTTGATTTTTTTTCATTACGTTCTTTGAATGAGCTTCATAAGATCTATGGTAACTAGATACCCCATTTGTGTCAACTGTTCTTTTGATATGTTGGCACTGTCTAAATAAGCATTTCAGAGCATCTTCATTCCCCTGTTTTTGTTTTATAAATCTGGTGGTTGGGTTTCCAGCTAAAGAGAGAAGAAAAGAAAGAAGAGGTTTGCAGCAAGGTCAGACATGCAGAGAACAATCCCTTGTCCAGTCCCTAGGTTACTCAGGCCTTAGCTTTTTTTTGAGTGGGGGAGTGGGGAGGGAGAATGGACGACAATTCACTGTTGTGTGTACACACACACTTGCGCACATACAAGCATTTCAGAGACTGAGAATATCTGTGTTGGACAGATTTAAAGAAACATATAGATCAGACCATTCATTTCAAAGATGCAGAAACTAAGACCCAGAGAAGCAAAGTAGCTTGTTAAGATCATAAAACCAACCAATGGGTAAACTGGAACTAGAATCCAAGCATCCTGACCCCCACATTTCAGAGTTTTTTTCTACTGACCTGTCTAAAGATGGAGCTCTGAATCTTTCTTACTTCCCTTTTAGTGATCTTTTTTGGCTCTATTCTCCACGAACTTATCTGAAGTCTTCTTGAAGCTATTTCTGTTTTCAGTGTCATGCTCCCAAGCAAGAGTCTGAAGCCACTGAGATGGAGGAAGATAGGAATGTGAAGGGGTTTATTTTTGTGCATTCTCAGATCCCTGACCTCTTTCCTCCTGAGGGAGTCAGAGGCCTTACAACTTAGGAGAGAGATCTAAAAGCGAAGGACTTTGTTTTGGGAGGGGCTTCAGGGCAGGCCCTTTGTTAGCATTTCCCAGGAAATGAACCGTCTTCCTCCCACGGGTAGCAGTTGGTAGCAGACACGGTTATAAAAGGGACTCTAATCTGACTCTGATCTTGGATGCCTGTCCAGTTCTCACATCGTAACCCTCAGTGAGCTTTGTGTAGAAGAGGCAAGTCAATGGCTTGCTTCACAATTCTCATTTCCTCAGTACTTCCTGGCAGACTTGGGGCCAAACTGCTCAACTAGCCCCTAAATATTGTAGGAACAGACAGTAGAAACCAGCTGGTTCCTTCTCCAGGACAAGATCATGAAAGAGTCAGGAATAGACCCCTGAGGGTCCAGATTCTCAGGCCACCAGAGCCAAGTTCTGGCTTTGTTCTGGGAGAGGTTTTCTTTGCCTTAGTCAGCTGTTCAGAACGGAGAGATTTTCAAATGTCTCTTGAAAATCAAAAGTTGGGAAAGGTCTTCTTTTTAATGATCTAGGCCCCCTCCTGTTAATTTCCCAGCAATGTGGCCTTTCATCTTTCCTCGGGTTCAATATAAAAGGGCCTGGATTTGGTGGAGAAATAATAGGAAGAAGGAGATAACCGCAGGACTTGGGGCTGGATTTTTTCCATTTAAACTAGGAAGATACTAGCAGGTTGGGAGATTTGCATAATTAAAGGAGCCTATCGATGCAAAAACTGGGGTGACTGGGGATGAGAAAGGCCACCTAAGGGGTGGAGAGGCAGACAGAAAGAGAGGAGTGCTACAGTAAAGAGAAATGACGAAATGACAGTCAGTGCCATGGGGAAATGAACCAAACTGTTCTCTTTCTTCTTAAGGAAAATTATTTCAACTTTGCTCAGTCTTCTCTGTGACCACTTAGAGGAAGGAAGGCTCCCAATCTGCATTTAAATGGAATGATTTCAGGGAGCACAGAACAGAGAGCAGGCTTTGCACCCCTCCTCCTTCGGGAGAAGGCCATGAATGCATTAAAATTGACAGCCGTTCTTTGCAAATGCAAAGGGCTACGGTCACCCATTTCCAGTGGCCCTGACAGGCCACAGGCTTTGTGATTTGGTTTTAAGGATGGAGAAGGTCCTTTACTCAAAGGAAAGGACCAAATGCTGTCTGGAACTCTACCACTGAATGTAATTGAACTTCTTCCATGTCGCTTTGATCTATTTTTAAAATACTGATGTCCCAGGAGAAGAGGTAAAGCTCTCAGCTGTTATCAATTCTCTACATCGAGGTATGATAGGGAGCTTTAAGAAGAGGTTTTCACTCCTTTAACAAATATTGTAAAAGCAGCAGCTGCCAGGTGGGCATTATGCTTGGTTCTGGGGATGCCAGAACAAGGAAAAGTCCTGGCCTAAAGAAGTTCACAGTCATTGGTTTTTAATGCTCAGGGAAAGGGAAGGGGCACCAAGTGGAGAAACAGACCATTTGAGCTCTGTGGAAGGATGAAGGACCAAAACAAGGAAGCAGGAGGGCACCGAAGATAACGGTTTTTTTGAGATGGGGTCTTGCTATGTTGCCCAGGCTTGTCTCGAACTTCTGGGCTCAAGCAATCCTCCCACCTTGGCCTCCTCAAAGTGCTGGGATTAAAGGCATAAGCCACCGCACTTAGCTGGAAGATACACTTCTAGGACATTTCTATGCTTTCCCGTTTTTGTCACAAGCTGGTCCCATCTCAGATAAATGGCTGCCTGTTTGACTTCCGGGAATATAAAGTACCTCTGTCCTTATCCCTGCTGTCACTTGACAGAGAGAAAGGAAGAAGGGGAAAGGAATTGTTAACATACACCAGAATTTTTTTCTTCCTAAATTTCCTCCACTCCCACCGCTCAGGGCTGCTTTGCTGCTAAAAGCAGAGTCCTATCCTCTTATGAAAATCTCCCCTCCATTTTGTTTGGTCAGCATTAGAAGGACTGAGGACTCTGCCTCTTCATTAAAATTATTTCTATTTCTGACAGGCCCTCAGGTGGGTCACAGGACAGATGCCTCAGTCCTGGGCTGACTGATGGTCCTCCTGCTGCCCGTTCCGCCTTCATAATTACTTCTGGAGCTGCCACATGACAGCCTGCACAGCCTGGGTGCCAGGGCACCCTGTAAACCCTCCAAATGTCCACTGGAAATGCCTAGGAAGGCCTTGAAGGTGAGGGTGAGTGGGAACTTATAGGGAGAGACACACATTGAACAGAGAGGGTCCCTGCGAAAGAACCCTGCGGAGCCTCCCGTCCTGGGCTTTCAGAAGAGATGAATCAGGGCCCACAGTGTGTGTGTGGAGAGGGGGGCCTCAGGTCCTCAACAGCCTGGAAAACTCACCACTACAACAGCACATCTTAGGAACACAGCCTTCATGTCACTGCATTGGCCCCAGAGGAAAGCTCCTTATTCCATTCCTTCTGAGAGATGTATTCTGAGTTCTGGCTTTGCTGTACAGGACTTAGAAATTTCCAGGGGTGTTAGAGACTCTTTCATAGCAAAAGGCTCCTTGTCAGGGGATGGCAGATTGTTGGCACCAAGAGTCCACTTGGAATGTCCCCAGGAAGGTTGTTATCCTTTCCCCTGACTGTCTAGTGGGGCATTGCAAGAACTGAGGACTTGCCAGGTAGATTAGTAGAACTTTGGAAGAGTTAGCCTCATTTTAGAGCAGCTGTCCCTAACCTTTTCGGCACCAGGGACCGTTTTTGTGGAAGACAATTTTTCTACGGACTGGTGTGGTGGGTGGTGGCGGGGGTGGTGGTTTCAGGATGATTCAAGTGCATTACATTTATTGTGCCCTTTATTCATATTATTGTTACATTGTAATATATAATGAGATAATTATACAACTCATCATAATGTAGAATCAGTGGGAGCCCTGAGCTTATTTTCCTGCAACTAGACGGACCCAGCTGGGACTGATGGAACACAGTGACAGATCATTGGGCATTAGATTCCTATAAGGAGCAGGCCACTTAGATCCCTGGGTTGCATGGTTCACAATTGGATTTGCGCTCCTATAAGAATCTAATGTCCCGATTGATCTGATAGGAGGCAGAGCTCAGGCAGTAATGGAAGCAATAGGGACCTGCTGTAAATTCAGATGAAGCTTCACTGCTTGCCCACCTGCCACTCACCTCCTGCGGTGCAACCTGGTTCCTAAAAGGCCATGGACCAGTACCAGTCCATAGTCCCAGGGGTTTGGAGATCCCTGTTTTAGAAGCATAATGGAGCATCTGGAGCAGATTTTCTTGGAGAAAGGTGTTTTTCAGAGGTGCTTCTCCTACAAGTCATCTCTATCTTGATACAGGTGCCAGAAATCCATGGCCATAAGCCAACTACGTTTACTCACTTATCCATCCATTGGTTTGTGTTGAGCAAGTCTGGGCTAACTATGTGAGTCCAGCAGGGGATGCAGAGATAAACAGGATGAAGACCCTGCCCCTTAGAAGTTTACTACCTAACAGAGGCCATGACATCGCCCTCTGCCTGTTGCAGCTGATCTTCATAGAGCAAGCTCTGGGCACTGACCTTCCTGCTTCACAGATATTATGTCCTAACTCCGAGCAGATCCATGAGGCAGGAACTGAGTGTCCTAGGGTTGCACAGTTTGCCAATGCTAAGGTTGGAAGCTGGCTCTCTGCCCAAAGAACTCTTGCTGTTAGCCATCACTGAACACAGACAGTGAGGTAGGAATGGAATCAGGTGTCCACAGAGGGTTGTGCCCATTCAGAGAAAATACCTGTCACTCGTCACTTCTGCTGCCACAGTCTCTGTTAGAGGGCTTTGGAGAGCTGTTTCTGGCTGCTCCACCAAAAGCACCTGGCAGCTTTCCTGGGCCAGCTTACAGACAGGGACAAAAAGACGCTCCATTTGGATTGGCCCCTGTATTCAAGAACAGGACATATTTTTCACTCCTAGGCTTCCAAAATACCCCAAGCTCTCTGCCTCCTAGAGTTGAGATAAACATTTTAACTGGGGGAGCCCTTAGAGAGAACCTACTCAAGTAATTCACCCCCATCCCCTAGTTCACAGGAAAGGAGATTGAGATTGAGGTGAGCTCACCATGAGCCATAGTCAGAGGCAAGGCAGGACCTCCAGCGCTGGGTCCTGGGCCCCAACCCTTAGCTAACCCCCAGCTGGAGCTCACCAGAGAACTATTAATACAAAGTCGGACATCTCAAGAGACAGGGGTAACTGACTTTTGTGTGTGCTATCTAGTAAGTCAAACTGCGCAAGAAGCAGTGATTCGGGGTCTGAGCTCTTGTCAATCTTGCCTCTTCCCAAGCCTGACACTTGCTAAACACCAGATTCCGAAGACTCCCACTTAAAGGAAATCTCCCTCGGCTGATTAGCTCTCTGCTTTATCCTAACTAACAGCCTTTATTGAACACACTCTGCTAAGCTAAAGGTCTCTGGAGAATTGATTGTACAATCCTTGCTCTCCTATTCACGTCCTGGGTCTCTGGGAACACCTGGACTGGAATTCCCCGAGATGGTCCAGTTTCTACTTTCTCTCTTCTCAGCCCCATGAATGAACATGTGGCAACGGAGCACCTGGGCGTATTTTGAAACTACCCAGATCTGGCAATCTGGAGAGCATGCCTATAACATGAACTCCTCACTCCCACCAGTTTCCTGCATGAGAACTCAAGGCCATGCTAGTTTCAACTTGGAGAGAATGTGTTACCTAGGGTCATCTCCTTAGCAGGAGAGGTGGAAACAGCAGGCACCATTACGGGGATGTCTGGGGTGGAGATAACATCCCAGACCTGAAGAGCAAGGGGGAGATTTACAGGCCTATGAGTCTGGCAGCTGATTCAGCAGAAGCCCTTTGTTTTATTGCACCCTGTGAAATTCAGTCATTCCCAGGGAAGGCCTTTGCCTGGGAAAGGGGAGATTCAGGCTCTGGTTAAGTTAGGATTCAGTTGCTGATTTCAGCAAATGAAAACTAATGACTGCTGCTTGTCTCCCATTTGCAGGGGGCACCTGCAAGGTAACTCATCTTCCCCAGTGTCAGGACGAGGGCTTGGATAAGTTCTTGAGGCAGGTGATGCCATTTGGATGCTTTAGGGCACCTTGCCCTTACCTTGTGCACTCTGACATTTCAAAGGGTGAGTTTCCTGCTGGGGCTTATTTTCTTCCGGAGTCGGCACAGAAGGGAGATGAAGGGTGCAGACTTGAGCTCGGGTTTCTCAGGAACTCTTCCCCCAGGGCTATCTTGCAGACTTTTGCACAGGTGGCAAATCACTTACATGTACATAGGCATCACCGTTTTCTTTCTGTAAAGCTTGGAAATATCCCCTGCCACCCACCCCACTGCAAGAATTTGTTCAGTCTTTGTTTCTGCTCAGGACAGGGAGAAAGATGGCTGCTCTCTTAGGGGCGGTATAAATTTTGGTCCTCAGGTATCTCCATCTGAAATGCAAATACAACTTAGGCCAATGCCTCATCAGGCAACACATTAGCCTGGCTTAATAACAATCAACGGAGACAAAAAAAATGAAGCTTAGCATCCACAATAATGATATTATCTATCATCTATTGAATAATTACTATGTACCAGGCGCTATGCTAAGCTCTCTACAAACAATATCTTTCTTTCCTTTTTTTCTTTCCTTTTAATCCTCACACAGCTCTGAGGCAGGTATTCCATTTTACTTTCAGGAAGGTTTAGCAATGCACCCAGAGTTACACACCAAATAAATGCAGAGTCAGGAGTCCAACCCAGGCAGTTGGACCCCCTCACCCTTTGCCACAGGTGCTTAGGGTTGCCGCAAAAATTAGGAGAAAGAAACAGAAGAGGACGGGAGATTTTACTTCAAGGAGAGATGGGAAGGAAGAAAAGAGAGCTTGATGTGGTCAAACAATTAATGTCCTTAGGTTCACACAGACCCTTGTTCAAATCTCAATTGGAAAAAGTCGCTCCTGCACTGTGCGAGCTTAGGCTGTGATTCACTTGTCTCTGATTGTTGCTTTCCTTATGATGGTCCCCCTTCCCCTTAGCACTACAGTGGGCAGCTAAAAAGCATTCCTGCTGCAGCCCCCATGTCAATGCTGTGAAGCAAGTATTATATTATTCTTTTTTTCTTTAACAAGAATCCCGAGGTTAAGCTAGGATAATTAACAGGCTGATGGCTACCCAGAAAGTGAGGAATAGATTTATCATAATGATAAAATGAATTCAACACCAGTGTCAAACAATGGCAGACCTCAATCCACTCTTCCTGGTTTCTCCCTTAGCTTTCTTTCTTTCTTTTTTTCTTTTTGGTCCAACTTTATTGAGTTATAATTGACACATAAACCTCTGTGTAAGGGTGGCTTTCTCTTAGAAGCCTCCCTGACCTTTCACTTTATTTTATTCTCTTCTAAAAAGCTCATGATATATATCACACTATATTTTAGTATCTACTCAATTGTACTTTTAGAGGCAGAGAATGAGTCTTCTCTACTCTTATGCATTCTGGACCTCATGAACATTAAATGAATGAATGAATGAATGAATGAAAAAATGAATGAGCTTACAATGAGGACTAAAATAACATGGAACACATAAGACATTCAAAAGATTAGCATCATTCACTCCCTTGGCAAGAGGTCAACCTCAATGGAATCACTGTTGAGGGCCTCCAGAAGGTGACATAACAGCCATCTGGGACAAAGAGACTTTTAAAAGATATTTCCCAGTGTTGGTGACTATGGTTTTTGGTCTAGGCAGAATTGTCCAATGATGATGGGATGCTCAGAATACTGAGTTTCTCAAAGGCAGCCAACATCTTCTTCAGCCTTGCATTTGCCAGTCGTGGGTGAAGGTTAAGTTGACCTGAAGAGGTGGCATTCCTCCTTAGTCATTGCACATGCTCACCTGGATGCTAACCTCATTCTGAACCAGTGCTAAGGCCATGGCAGCAGAGGTGAGTGACCGCAGCTCAGCTGTGACAATAACTACAGCCCAGCCAGATGGTCAAGAGCAGGTGAGTTTGCGGGAAGGATCCGATCCATGGAGCAATCAGCCTCAAGCCCTGACACTTTCTGAAAAGGAAGAGCCTAAAAATAGCATCCCAGGAAGTCATGGAGAAGGTGAGTAAGGACGGAGGGCTGGGACAGAGACATGCTCTGTTACCTCTGCTGTTAAGCAGGAGTCCATGTTATCTTCACACCAACAAAGTGCAGTGGTTAATGTTATGTGTCAGCTTTTTAATTTTATTGCCAATTATACCAGTTATTATTTATTCAGCCTAACCTTTGCACCTTGCACTACAGTGGGTGGCTCAAAAACATCCAGTCGTAGGCCCTGCAGCAATGCCAAGAAGCAAACATTTATATTGTTCTTTTTTACAATGAAAATCCTGGGATTAAGCTAGGATAATTAACAGACTGATGGTTACCCAGAAAGTCAGGAATGGATGCATCAGGATGATAAGATGAATTCAGGATCGGTGTCAAGCAATGGCAGACCTCTTTTCACTCCTCCTGGTCTCTCTCTTAGCTTTCTTTTTTTAAAAATGTCCAGCTTTAATGAGGTATATATGACACATAAAATTTGTATATATTTAAAGTGTACAGCATGATGAATTGATACACATGTACATTGTGTAATTATTACCACAATCAAATTAATCAATACATCCATCACCACACAGTTACCCGTGTGTGTGTGTGTGTGTGTGTGTGTGTGCACGTGCACACATATAGGACACTTAGGAGCTACTTGCTTAACGAATTTCAAATAGTATTGTATTATTAACTATGGTCACTGTGCTATACATTAGATCCTCAGAATTTACTCATCTGATAGCCGAAGGTACTTCTCTCTATTTTCCCCAAGCCCTAAGCCCTAGCAACCACCATTTACTCTCCTTTTATGGGTTTTTTTTTTTTCATGTTCCTTATGTGTTGACTAGGCTAAGGAGTGCCAAGATAAGTAGAAAAAGATTATCTCTGGGTATATCTGTGACAGTGCTTCCAGAAGAGATTAGCATTTAAGCAAGTAAACTGAGCAAAGAAGATCTGTCCCCACTAATGTGGGTGGGCATTATCCATGCCTTAAAGGGCTTGAGTAGAACAGAAAAGAAAAAGCAAGGTCAGTTTGCTCTCTCTCTCCTTCAGCTGGGGTGACCGTCTTATCCTGCCCTCTGACAGTGGCACTCCTGGTTCTCTGGCCTTCAGGCTTCAACTAAACTACACCACTGGCTTTCATGGGCCTCAGTCTGCAGATAGCAGATCATGGGACTTCTCAGTCTCCATAATCATGTGAGCCAACCCCTCATAATAAACCTCCTGTGGGTGCCATTTCTCTGGAAAATCCGAACTATTAAACGGAACAACCACAAAAGGACCAATTCCTCCTCTTCAACTTCATTGCCCTCACAAATCACTCCATCCATCCTCCCAGCTAGTTCATCTCCACATCATATGTATCCCCTCAACTACACCTCAGAGAAATATGTGGTGATAATACCAAGAAAATGAATAAAGCAGAGATTGCTATGTGTCACCCACTGATCTGAGCTCTCAGCAGAACCACGAGAGGTAGGTACTGTCATTCTCCCCATTTCACAAGTGACGAGATTGAGACTCACAGAGGATAAGTAATCTGCCTAAGGTCTTACAGGTGAGGAAGCTTGGAATCAAACCTAGGAAGTCTGGCTTGAGAGTCTGTGTCCATGAGGGAGAGGAGGACAGGGCAAGGAAGGGGAAAGGAGATGGTGCATAAACAAGAAAATGAGAATGCTGGTGAGCAGGCAGAGTGGGTCCCAGGAAAGGCACTCTTCACCCTCATCCTGTCATTTGCATGGATCTGCTTCTTGCACTGGCTAGTATGTTGCCTGTTAGGGAGCATGATGTCAGATGTGTTCTCTCCACCTGCAAGGCAGCAAATGAACTACTCTGTCCTCCAGGTAAACTTCAAACCTATTCTCGCACCTGGTAAGACCAGTGGGTAGAGATGCCCGGCTGCCAGTCTACATATGCAATCTGCAGAGCATGCTGGAAGTGAGCTCAGGCATTGAGCCTTCTGGTCCCCACCTTTACCCTCCCTACACACACACACACACACACACACCCCTCACCTTAGGGCTCTGTCACAAACATCAGCTGCTTCCCCTCACCAGGGAATGGCTAGGGTCACCCTGTGTCATGAGGACAACCTTCCTTCCTGTGTCCCTTCCTCACCAGCATTGGCTTTTGACAACCAGGCCCATTGTTGGTTTTTTACTGAACAAAGAAAAAAAAGTGTCCCTGTCATTGTTCACTGTGCTGTTGCTTCCTCCTATTAGCTCTGCTAAGATGCACCCAAAGAAAAGAAAATGCAAGTGCATACAATTAGCAATGGAAATTATTAATAGTAGCCAGAGATTCAATCCATTCTACAAGTAATTCTGTAGTGATTTTAGTAATTAATAGTAATTAAACAATAATTAATTCATTTCCTAAGTAATGTATTTACTTTATTTATGAGTATTCACTTTAATTACACTTGTTTGCATTCCTTGGGTTAAGTAATACAAATTTACTCTCTTTTCTGAAAATATTTATTTGGGCTTCCTTAAGTCATTCTTTGAGAATGTGTGAGAACAAAGACTAATTGCTTTGAATTGCAGCTAGGCACATTGATTTCTCACTTTGGAATGTGGAGCTAATGAAAAGTGAAGCTTTTCTGACTTCTCCGTTGGGCCTTATCTTCTTTTTCTCATTCTGGTCCAGCTGTCTGGCAAACAGTCCTTCTGTGTTTTTCTCAGAAAAGATTTGGGAATTAGTTGCCCGTGGGCCTGAAACATCAGGGATTATCAGTCCCAGCTTTGGCCCTCACTTGTGATAAGCAGGATGAGCCCAGAAAGACATGGCAACCATGTGTCTATTCTTTGGGTTGAGTGGTCATTAGCTATTTCAGTAAGACTCCCAGGACTGGAAGCAAAGCACTGGGGGCCACCCAGCCCACTTATCTCTCCCTATTGGCCATGTAGCCTGGCTTCAGACACTGCTCCTGAAGGGCACGCTTCTGATATTTCACCTCTAAGCAGCTCCAACTCTTAGAAACCCTTCCTCACACTAAGCCTAAATCTGTCACTTTAAGATGCTCTTCCTCCCCGCCCACCCCAACCTGCTCTACCCATAGGGCCACAGAGAGAGTCCAATCTCTAATCCAAAGATCAGCCTGTTCAACACTTCATAATTAACATGGTGGCACCAGACACTCTAATTTGTTCAACTATTCTCATGTAGAATATTTTATTCTACAGCATCCTGTTTGCTGAAGGAACATCAGCCTATTTTCATCCTCCCTAAAAGATGTGACTGGCTATGATCTATTACAAGGAAAAATAGAAATAACCTCTTTTAATGATGACTCTGTTCTTTCATTAATGACTGCATTAACTTGGGTTGTTCATATAACAATAACTCATTTGAGTTTTTAGCAATAGGCAATGTGATGAGCATTCCTGAGATCTGTTATGAATAATGGGCAAGTCAAAAGTATAAAAGAGACTCTAGATTACAGAAAAAATTTAGAAATTCCACCCTGGACATCAGCTCTACACAAAGGAGTTTCTCCTTTTGGCCCATTTTGCCTTCCTTTAAAAAAAAACAATTTGAAATATTTAATCGATAAATAAAGATTGAATGTATCCAAGGTGTACAATGTGATGATTTGATATACATATACATTGTGTAATGAATGCCACAATCAAATTAATCAACACATCCATCATCACCCATACTGTACAGCAGAGACCCACAACTTGCTTATCTTATAACTTAAAGTTTGCATCCTTTGACCAACATCTCCCCATTCTCCCAAGGCCCTGACAACCACTATTCTACTCTCTGCTTCTGTGAATTTGACTTCTTCAGATTCCACATGTAAGTGGGAACTTGCGGTTTTTGTCTTTCTGTGTCTGGCTTATTTCACTTAGTATGATGTCCTCTGAGTTCATTAATGTCTTCAGAAATGACAGGAATTCCTTCCTTTTTGTGTCTGAATAATATTCTACCGTATATATGTACCATAATTTCTTTATCCATTCATTTGTTGATGGACACTTCAATTGCTCCCATATCTTGGCTATTATAAATAATGATGCAATGAATATGGGGTGCAGATATTTCTTTGAAATACTGATTTTATTTCCTTTGAATATATGTCCAGAATAGGGATTGATGGATCATTTGACAGTTTTGGTTTTTTTTTGGGAATCCTTCATACTTCTTTTTATAATGGCTTTACCAACTTATATTCCCACCAACAGTGTGCAAATATGTTCTTTTCTTCTCACACTCACCAACACTTCTTTCTTGTTTACTTGATAACAGCCATCCTAACAAGCATGAGATGATATTTTATTGTGGTTTTGACTCACATTTCCCTGATGATAAGTGAGGTTGAGCATCGTTTTATACAAATCACATTTCATCTCAGACTTCCCAGGAGAAAATTGGTCAGGGGCCAACAACAGACAGGAGGCCTGCAGGATAAGGATGGAAGAAAATATGCTTATAGTCACAATGGATTCTTTTGGCAGTAACGTTGTCCTTTCATTGTTCAAGACCCCAATCCTCCCCTTCATTCTGGGAAGAGAAGGAAGACAAGGTAAGAGAGCAGTGACTGAAACAAGAAGAGACAGGAAAATTGGGGGTGGGTCTGTCTTCTGGGAAGTCCCAAGATGAATGTCTGTGAAAAGTACCTGACAATGCTAAAAGAGGAAATCTCATATATACTTAATATCTACACCTCAGGGGCTTTCCCATAATGCCAAGGTCAGTTGCACCATTTTTTTTTTCACTGTGGGGCAGTGGAAGAGCTAATTGGTCTGGACGAAGAGAGAATGAGAAGTTAAAGCCCTGCCGCAGGCTCATTGCTCATTCACTGGCCTCTGTAGCCACTGGGGTCCTTGCATCTGAGGCTAGAGCCTTACCAGAGGAAGAGAGTGGAAGGGCAGGGAAGGCGAAGTCAGAGGCTTGAGCCAGAAACTGTCCAGCCAGTAAAGTGCTAAATCAGCCCTCACCTCTGAGCATGGAGGGTCCAAGGAAGCTGCTGCCAGGATCTAACTTCTGAAAATACACTTTTCCAAGGTGGGCAGGAGGTGGTGGAAATAGCCACACAACCAAGTTATTATGGTCATAATTTAAGTTTAAGCTGCTAAAGAATTATGTTGGAGAATGGAGTGGGCCACAGTGATGGAAGAAATCCCATTCTAGGCCTAGGGAAACACATGCTCTTGATAGAGGATGCCTGTATACCTGAAGGAGCAGGATGGCAAGCGTGACCATAATTTCCTTCCATGGTTGATGGAGCTTCTTCTCCATTTGGAAGATAGTCCTTGACTTCTAAGTTCCTTACTATTGTTTGGCACCTTAGAAATCACTTCCATTCTATAAAGTAACTCCTGCCTGGCTATCTTTTGAAGCTTCAAATGGAAGGATTTTCAACTATATAGAAGTGAATATAGCAGTAATACAGATGTGTGCATTTTAATAAAAACCTGTGTGTGTACGTGAATGTGCGCACCATCTACAGATACACAAATGTGTGTGGTTTGGTCTTAGCATTCAGTGCAGAATGTGCATCTGCTAATCAGTTCAGGATCCAGAAAAGTAGCTTTTGATAGAAGAATTCCATTACTAGCCAGTTGGCTGTGAAATACTGTACCTGTTCCATAAAGACAGGTCTGTTTTCATCCCTTTTACACACACACACACACACACACACACAAAATCATGTGACCAGGATATGCCACAGGGGAAATCAGCTAAGAATTTATGACAAAGTCCCTGAAGAGGGAAAAAAAAAAATCAAGGTTCTTTGTGTTTTGTTTTTTTATGAACCGGAATGAGATTTCAGGACCAGAATCTTTAACATGTTGTTTTATAATTAAAGAAGGAAGTCAGGAAAGCAGGCAAGGTGAGGGGAGGGAGGGAAGGGAAGGGGAAGGAGGAAAAATGGGAGGAAGGGAGGACTCTTGCAGACACAGAGGAGTGTGCCTCAATCAGTAACTATTAAATGAAAAATAATAATTATGGGAATAAAGTGCACATGACCAGTCTATAGTCCAAATCATCTCCTCTTTGCCTGTCTCATCATCTTTGGAGGAGTGGCATTTAAGTATTGACTGGAGTTACATCCCCTGAGCCATTCCTCACTGGGATTTGCTTCTGAGAGTATAATGTTAACTAAAATTTAAGGAAATGAGAGCCTGAAAGGGAAATGAAATCAAATGGAATATAATGGAGAAAAATGATGAGACACTATAAGAATTAAGTTCATTCTCCTATTTGTTGCTATTGAGAATTCTTTGCCTTGGTTTCTTGTCCCAAATTAAATCCTCTCCACATTCAATATGAGTTGTGTATTTGACTATATTTAGGTAAGGAGATTCCTAACCCAGAAAAATAAGCAGAACCCAGTCCATCTTATTTAAAAAGAATAATTCAAACGGATAATAAAGCGCCATCCCCACCATTCGGCATAGTGTATGCTGGAACAAGCTAACTATTCTGACCAGCCTTTTGCTCAAAATGAGTTTCATAATCAAAAGGCTAATTACTAAAAGGCCCTCACTGACATGAGAAAGAACTGGGGCAAAGCAAGTCACCTGGTAATTCCACGCCTATTGAAAGACTAGAGGCCTAAAATGAAGCAAGATTAGCTGAATACACCACACAGAATCAAATCAAGGTTCAGAATCCAAGTTCAGTGTTTAAGGAATCAAATCAAGAAAACATTTTGCTGGATATCTGTTTGTTCTGATATATGATGATACTGCTTATTGCTGTCACCTGATTGACAACTTCATCCCATTTCTTTTCTAGTCCTTACTTATATAATACCTTCCCCCTCAAAACACTCAGATATACACCTACAGGCATGCACATGCTTGTGCCCATGTAAACATACCTTCATGCACAAAACCAGCTGTTTCTCTTCATGTATTGCTCTTCTACCTGTGTCTGACACTATCAATCATCCTCCCCTCACCCCACCTTGGTTACTGAGACACTATCTCTCTTCGGTTTTCTTCCAACTATGTGTAATTGAATATACCAGTAATCTTAATATGTGTGCATTTTAGTCTAAATGTGTGTGTGTGTGTGTGTGTGTGTGTGTGTGTGTGTGTGTGTGTTCATGCTCAGGCTAGCTAGAGACAATACACAGATGTGTTCCCACTTCCTTGTTCTCCTCTCTCTTTTCCCTTGTCCTGAATATAGATATTTAACTCCACCAGCCTTTTGCCCTTTAATCCTTCCTCTGTATCTTTCTCCACTACTAGACATTCACTTATAAGGCTTCCATTAGCCCCTCTATAAATATGATTATCAACTTCAGCTCTGAAATCAGTCCCAAGTGCCACTTCCAAATGTTCAATTATTTGCCGAAATTTTCCATCTACGTGCTCCCACGAGTACTTTAAACTCAATGCATGCCAAACTAAATTCACCTTTCATCCTTTAGACCAATCAAAAAATAAATAAGGTTTCCAGGCTGTGTTCCTTATGGGTGTTATGACATCTCCATCATCTCAAGTCCCAACCCTTCAACATCATCTTTCCCATTTTTGAGCTTCGTCAATGTTGGGTCATGCATATTTCCTTTACCTACCTCTGCCACCGCCCTAATTCACACACTCATTATTCATCATCTGGATTACTGTAATAGCGTCTTAACCACTTTTGATGCCTCTACCCTTCTACGTCTCTAATGTGTTTTATAGATCCCTATCAAAGTGATCTTCTGAAAGCTCTACTTTATCTTACTCATCTGTTTCAAAAACTTCCTGTCCCCTGATTCACCAGGTCCAAAATTTAAGCTTCCTTAATTTGCACTCAGAGTTCCCCACAATCTAACATAGACAGATCACGTCTCTTACCCTCCCTTCACCCAGCCCAGGTGTTTTGGCCAGATGGAATTGCTTGTCATTCACTGTATATCAGCATTTCTTTTTAATTTTATTTACTTATTTATTTATTTACTTAATTTTACTTATTTCTGCCATGGTGCAAAGCAGTTTGGAGATTTCTCAAGGAACTCAAAACAGAGTTTTGAGTTTACTTATTTATTTATTTAATTTTATTTACTTATTTATTTTTTTTATAGGGACGGTTCCCACTATGTTGCCCAGGCTGGAGTGCAGTGGCTATTTACAGGCGCGATCCCACTACTGATCAGCACGGGGGTTTTGACCAGCTCCATTTCCGACCTAGGCTAGTTCACCCCTCCTTAGGCAACCTGGTAGTCCCCCGCTCCCAGGAGATCACCATATTGATGCCAAACTTAGTGCAGACACCTGATTGGCATAGCGCATGACAGGCCAGAACTCCTGGACTCAAGTGATCCTCCCACCTCAGCCTCCCAAGTACGTAGGACTGCAGGCACCCGCCACCGCACCCGGCGTCAGCGTTTCCAGTCATATGCCATTGTCCCTTGGGTTTACTCAAACTGGAAAGCTGTGTCCATTTCCACAGGTGCAAATCCTTTGCTCAAATTCCTTCTCCTCCTAGGAGTCATCTCTGATCTCCAGCTGGAAGCAAGATTCTATCCCTCTGCTCTCACTGTATCTATTCCATTCCTGACCCTAATCATTTTCTTTTTTTTCAATTATCATTTTAGATTCAGTGGGTACATGTGCAGGTTTGTTATCTGGACATATTGAGTGATGCCGAGGTTTGGGGTAAAAATAATCCCATTACCCAGGTACTGTGCATAGCAGTTAGTTTTTCAACTTTTTGCCCATCTTGCCCTCCCCCTTCTCATAGTCACCAGTTTCTGTTATTGCCATATTTATATCCATAGGTACCCAATGTTTAGCTCCTTCTTATAAGGGAGAAAATGTGTATTTGGTTTTCTGTTCCTGCATTAATTCACTTAGGATAATAGCCTCCAGCTGCATCCATGTTGCTGCAAAGGACATGGTTTCATTTTTTATGGCTGCATAGTATTCCATGGTATATATGCACCATATTTTCTTTATCCAATACATTATCGATTGACACCTGGGTTGATTTCATGACTTTGCTATTGTGAATAGTAGGGTGGTGAATAGATAAGTGCATTTGTCTTTTTGGTATAAATAATTGTTTTCTTTTGGATGTATACTCAATAATGGAATTTCTGGGTCAAATGGTAGTTCTGTTTTGAGTTCCTTGAGAAATCTCCAAACTGCTTTGCACCATGGCTGAACTAATTTACATTCCCACCAACAATGTATAAGCATTCCCTTTTCTCCACAGCCTTACCATAATCTATTGTTTTTAGATCATTTTTTGAGATAGATCTTCCTCTGTCACCCAGGCTGAGTGCAGTGGCATGAACATGGCTCACTGCAACCTTGACTTCCTGGCCTCAGGTAACTTTCCTGTCTCAGCCTCCTGTGTAGCTTGGACTGGGGGTATGTGCCACCACACTTGGCTATTTTTTTTTTTTAGTCAGTTTTTTACCTTTTTTTTTTTTTTAAAGATGGAGTCTCATCACATTGCCCAGGCTGGTCTTGAACTTCTGGGCTCAAGTGACCTTCCTGCCTCTTCCTCCCAAAGTGCTGGGCTTACAGGCATGAGCCAATGCACCTGGCCTTGATTTTTCAATAATAGCCATTCTGACTGGTATGAAATAATATTTCATTGTGATTTTGATTTGTATCCCTCTGATGATTAGTGATGTAGAGCATTTTTTAATATGTTTGTTAGCCACTTGTATGTCTTCTTTTGAGAATTGTCTGTTCATGTAATTTACCCATTTTTCATAGATGTTATTTATTTTTTATTTTTTTATTTTTTTGCTTGTTGAATTAAGTTTCTTATAGATTCAGGATGTTAGACCTTTGTCAGATGCATAGTTTGCAAGTATTTTCTCTCTTTCTTTAGGTTTTCTGTTTATTCTGTTAATAGTTTCTCTTGCTGTTCAAAAGTTGTTTTGTTTAATTGGATACCATTTATCAATTTTTGTTTTAGTTTGAAATTACTTTTGAGGACTTATTCATAAATTGTTTCCCAAGGCCAACATCCAGAATAGCATTTACTAGGTTTTCTTCTAGGATTCTCATAGTTTGAGGTCTTACATTTAAATATTTATTTCATCATGTGCTGATTTTTGTAAATGGTGGAAAGTAAGGATCCAGTTTCATTCTTCTATATATGCCTAGCCAGCTATCCCAGCACCATTTCTTGAATAGAGAGTCCTTTCCTTATTGTTTATTTTTGTCAACAACAGATTGTTGTAAGCGTGTGGCTTTATTTCCAGGTTCTCTATTCTTTTCTGTTTCACTGGGCCGTGGGTCTGTTTTTGTACCAATATCATGCTGTTTTGGTTACTGTAGCCTTACAGTAAAGTTTGAAGTAGAGTAACGTGATGCCTCTGGCTTTGTTCTTTTTGCTTAGGATTGCTTTGGCTATTCAGGCTCTTTTTTGGCTCCATATGAATTTTAGGACAGTTTTTTTCTAGTTCTGTTAAAAACAACATCAGTAGTTTGATAGGAATAGCATTGCATCTGTATATTGCTTTGGGCAGGATGTCCATTTTAATGATACTAATTCTTCCTATTCATGAACATGGAATGTTTTTCCATTTGTTTGTGTCATCTACAACTTATTTCAGCAGTGTTATGGATATTTTATCTCATTTGTTTGTTACTTTTCTAGGTACTTTATTTTTATGTGGCTATTGTAAATGAGATTGCCTTCTTAATTTGGCTTTCAGCTTGAATGTTATTGGCATATAGAAATGCAACTGATTTTTTACATTGATTTTGTATCCTGAAACTTTACTGATGTTATTTATTATTTCCTGGAGGCTTTTGGCAGAATCTTTAGGATTTTCTAGGTATAGTATCATATCATCTATGAGGAGAGAGAGTTTGACTTCTTCTTTTCTTATTTGGATGCCTCTTATTTCTTCTTTTGTCTGACTGCTCTGGCTGGCACTTCCAGTACTACATTGAATAGGAGTGGTAAAGTGGGCATCCTTGTCTTGTTCCAGTTCTCAAGGGGAATGCTTCCAGTTTTTGCCCATTTAGTATGATGTTGGCTGTGGGTTTGTCATTGATGGCTCTTATTATTGTGAGGTATGTTCTTTCAATGCCTCATTTCTTGAGGGTTTTTATCATGAAGGATGCTGGATTTTATTGAGAGTTTTTTCCATGTCTATTGAGATAATCTTATGATTTTTGTTTTTAATTTTCTTTATTTACTGAATCACACTTATCGATTTACATATATTAAGCTGAACTTGCATACCAGGAATAAAGCCTACTTGATCATGGTAAATTAACTTCTTGGTATGCAGTTGAATTCAGTTTGCTAGTATTTTGTTGAGGATATTTGCATCTATGTTCATCAGAGATATTGTAGTTTTCCTTTTTTGTTGTGACTTTTCCAGGTTTTGGTTACAAGGTGTTGTTAGCTTCATAGAAAGAATTAGGATGGAGTACCTCCTCCTCGATTTTTTGAAATAGTTGCAGTAGAATTGGTATTAGCTCTTCCTTCTATGTCTGGTAGAATTAAGATGTGAATCCATCTGATCCAAGACTTTTCATTTGTAAGTTTTTTAATATTGATTCAGTTTTGGAACTCCATATTAATCTGTTCAATGTTTTAATTTATTACTAATTCAATCTTAGGAGAATGAATGTTTCCAAGAATTTATTGATTTCCTCTAGATTTTTTAGTCTATGTGCTTAAAGATGTTCATAGTATTCTCTGAGAATCTTTAGTATGTCCATGGGATCAGCTGTTATATCATCTTTATATTTCCAGTTGTGCTTATTTGGATCTTTTCTCCTTTTTTCTTTGTTAATCCAACTATTCGTCTAGTGGTTTGGTTTATCTTTACAAAAAACAAACAGACCACAGAAAAAAAACTTTTGGTTTTATTAATTTTCTTTGCTAGCTCTGGGGTTAGTTTGTTCTTGTTTTTCTATTATCTCTAGGTGTGATGTTAGATTGTTAATTTGAGATTTTTCTAGCTTTTTGAAGTAGACATTTAGTGCTATAAACTTTCCTCTCAACTGCTTTTACTGCATCCCAGAGATTTTGATATGTTGTATCTCTGTTTTTATTTATTTCAAATATATTTTTTAAATTTCTATCTTTATTTCATTGTTTACTCAAAAGTCATTCTGGAGCAAGTTATTTAATTTCCAGATAATTGTATAGTTTTGAAAGATATTCTTCTGATTGGTTTCTATTTTTATTCCACTGTGGTCCAAGAGTAGCGTTGGTGTGCTTTTTTTTTTATTTATTGAGACTGCTTTATGGCCAAGCATGTGGTCAACCTTGCAGTATGTTCTATGTGCAGATGAGAAAAATATATATTCTGTGGTTGATGGGTGGAGTATTCTGTAGGTATCGATTATGTTCAGCTGGTCAAGTGTCAAATTTAAGTCTAGAATTTCTTTGTTAGTTTTTTGGCTCACTCATCTGTCTAATGCTGTCAGCAGCATGTTGAAGTCTCCCGCTATTATTATGCGGCTATCTAAGTCTTTTTGTAGGTCTAGAAGGTTTTTTAAATTTATTTTTTATTTCAATAGTTTTGGGGGAACAGGTGGTGTTTGGTTGCATGAATAAGTTATTTAGAGGTGATTTCTGAAATTTCGGTGCACCCATCACCCACACAGTGTATATTGTACCCAGTATGTAGTCTTTTATCCCTTACTCCCCACCCACCCTTTCCCTGAAGTCCCCAAAGTCCATTGTGTCATTCTTATGTCTTCACATCCTCATAGCTCAGCTCCCAGTTATGAGTGAGAACATACAATGTTTGACATATAACATATAATATTTAACACATAACTCCATTATTGAGTTATTTCACTTAAAATAATAGTCTCTAATTCCATCCATGTTGCTGTGAATGCCATTATTTTGTTCCTTTTTATGGCTGAGTAGTATTCTATGGTTTTGTGTGTGTGTGTGTGTGTGTGTGTGTATTACACATATATACCACATTTTCTTCATCCACACTTTGATTAATGGGCCTTAGGGCTGGTTCCATATTTTTGCAGTTGCAAATTGTGCTGTTATAAACATGCATGTGCAAGTATCTTTTTCATATAATGACTTCTTTTCCTCTGGGTAGATATCTAGTAGTAAGGTTACTGGGTCAAATGATAGATCCACTTTTAGTTATTTAAGGAATATCCACATCGTTTTCCATAGTGGTTATACTAGCTTACTTTGCCACCAACAGTGTAAAAGTGTTTCCTTTTCACAACATCCACACCAACATCTATTATTTTTTGATTTTTTGATTATGGCCATTCTTGCAGGAGTGAAATGGTGTTGCATTGTAATTTTGGTTTGCATTTCCCTTTTAATTAATGATGTTGAGTATTTTTCCATATGATTCTTGGCCATTTGCATATCTTCTTTTGAGAATTGTCTATTTATGGCCTTAGTCTACTTTTTCATAGGATTTTTTTCTTGCTAATTTATTTGAGTTCTTTGTAGATTCTGGAAATTAGTCCTTTGTTGAGTATATAGTTTGTGAAGATTTTCTCCCACTCTTTTGGTTGTCTGTTAACTCTGTTGATGTTTTTTGCTGTGCGGAAGCTTTTTACTTTAATTAAGTCCCATCTATTTATCTTTGTTGTTGTTGCATTTGCTTTTGTGTTCTTGGTCATGAAGTCTTTACCTAAGCCAGTGTCTAGAAGGGTTTTTCTGATGTTATCTTCTAGAATTTTTATGGTTTCAGGTCTTAGATTTAAGTCTTTGATAGCTTAAATTGATTATTTTATAAGGTGAGTTTTATTCTTCTACATGTTGCTTGCCAGTTATCGAGTACCATTTGTTGAATACGGTGTCCTTCCTCTACTTTATGTTTTCATTTGCTTTGTCAAAGATCAGTTGGCTGTAAGTGTTTGGCTTTATTTCTGGGTTCTCTATTCAGTTCCTTTGATCTATGCACCTATTTCTATACCAGTATCATGCAGTTTTGGTGACTATGGCCTTATAGCAGAGTTTCGAGTCTGGTAATGTGATGCCTCCAGATTTTCTTCTTTTTGTTTAGCCTTGCTTTGACTATACAGGATCCTTTTTGGTTCCACATAAATAATAGGATTTTTTTTTCTAGTGCTGTGAAGAATGATGGTGGTATTGTGATGGGAATTGCATTGAATTTGTAGATTGCTTTTGGCAGTATGGTCGTTTTCACAGTACTGATTCTATCCATCTGTGAGCATGGGATGTGTTTCCATTTGTTTGTGTTGTCTATGATTACTTTCAGTAGTGTTTTGTAACATTCCTTCTAGAGGTCTTTCACCTCCTTGGTTAGGTATATTCCTAACATATATACATATACATATATATATGTGTGTGTGTGTGTATATATACATATATATATTTGCAGCTATTGTAAAAGGAGTTGAGTTCTTGATCTGATTTTCAATTTGGTTATTACTGAGGTATAGCAGAGCTACTGATTTATGTATATTAATTTTGTCTCCTGAAACTTTGCTGAATTCATTTACCAGTTCTAGAAGCTTTATGGATGAGTCTTTAGAATTTTCTAAATATACAATCATATAATCAGCAAAACAGTGACAATTTGACTTTTTCTTTACTGATTTGTATGCCCTTTATTTTATTCTCTTGTCTGATTGCTCTGACGAAGACTTCTAGTAGTACGTTGAATAGAATGGTGAAAGTGAGCATCCTTGCCTTGTTCCAGGTTTAAGGTGGAATGTTTTCAACTTTTTTCTGTTCAGCATAATGCTGGCTGTGGGTTTGTCATAGATGTCTTTTATTACCTTAAGGTATGTCCCTTTTATGCTGATTTTGCTGAGAGTTTTAATCATAATGGGATGCTGGATTTTGTCAGATTCTTTTTTTTTTTTTTGCATTATTGAGATAATCATGTGATTTTTGTTTTTAATTCCATTTATATGGTATATCATATTTATTGACTTGCAAATGTTAAACCATCCCTGCATCCCTGGTATGAAATCCACTTGATCGTGGTGGATTGTCTTTTTTGATATGCTATTGGATTCATTTAGCTAGTATTTTTTTGAGGATTTTTGCATGCATGTTCTTCAGAGATATTTGTCTGTAGTTTTCTTTTATTGTTATGTCCTGCCCTGGGTTTCTCTATCCTGTGGAATATTGGTACTAATTCTTCTTTGAATGCCTGATAGAATTTAACTGTGAATTCATCTGGTCCTGGACTTCTTTTGTTGGCAGTTTTTCAATTACCAGTTCAAAATTGCTGCTTGTTATTGGTCTGTTCAGAGATTCTACATCTTCCTGGTTTAATCTAGGAGGGTTGTATGTTTCCAGAAATTTATCCATCTCCTCTAGGTTTTCTAGTTTATTCACATAAAGGCGCTCATAGTAGCCTTGAATAATCTTTTGTATTTCTGTGTTATCAGTAGTAATATCCCTTATTTCATTTCTAATTGAGCTTATTTGGTTCTTCTCTCTTCTTTCCTTGGTTAGTCACACTAATGGTCTATCAATTTTATTTATCTTTTAAAAGAACCAGCTGTTTGTGCTTTTAAAAAATAAATCTGGGTGCTCCAATGCTGGGTGTATATGTATTTGGAACAGTTACATCTTCTTGTTGAATTGAACCATTTATTATTATGAGCCTCTGATCTCACTGTCCTTTTTTTACTGTGGTTTCTTTTAAGTCTGTTTTATATGATATAAGAATAGACCCCTGCTATTTTTCATTTTCTTTTTGCATGATAGAGCTTTTTTCAACCCTTACTTTGAGCCTGTGGGTGTCACTACTTGTGAGATGACTTTCCTGAAGATAGCAGATGAATGGGTCTTGTTTTTTAGCCAACTTGCAACTCTTTGCCTTTTGAGTCGGGTGTTTAGACCATTTACATTCAAGGTTAATGCTGATATGTGAGGTTTTGATTCTATCATGAAGTTCTTAGCTGATTGCTTTGTAGTTTCTATTGTGTGGTTGCTTTATAAGGTCTACAAGCTATGCACTAGCTTGCAAAGTGTGCCTTTGTGGAAGCAGATTTCATTCCTTTTTATGTTTAGAGAACTCCCTTAGGGATCTCTTGTTAGACTAGTCTAGTGGTAACAAATTCCCTTAGCACTTGCTTGTCTGAATATGCTTTTCTTTCTCCTGTGCTTTTGAAGGTTAGTTTGGCAGGATATAAAATTCTTGATTGGGATTTCTTTTCTTTAGAATATTAAAAATAGGCCTTCCATCTCTCCTGACTTCCAAGGTTTCTGTCGAGAAGTCAACTGTTATCCTGCTGGGGTTCCTTTTGTATGTGATCTGACCTTTATCTCTAGTTGCC
The DNA here is from genome assembly GCA_963573385.1 of Cacajao melanocephalus. Taxonomy (NCBI): domain Eukaryota; kingdom Metazoa; phylum Chordata; class Mammalia; order Primates; family Pitheciidae; genus Cacajao; species Cacajao melanocephalus. The sequence continues at coordinate 75,223 of CAUYLG010061814.1, forward strand.
TTTCAGATTTTTTTCTTTAGCATTAACCTGGTGGCTACATGCCTTAGTGATGTTCATTTTGCATTGTGTCTCATAGGTCTTCTCTGGATTTCTTCTCTCTAGCAAGATTAGGGAAATTTTCTTGAATTATTTCCTCAAATATGTTTTAGAAATTATTTGCTTTTTCTCTTTCTCTCTCAAAGATTTTGTTTAAAAAAATCTTTTTTTCTTTATTTTTGTCTGGTTGAGTACGTTCAAAAGACTGGTCTTCAAGGTCTGAAATTCTTTCTTCTGCTTAGTCCTGTCTATCGATAAAGATTTAATTGTATTTCAAAGTTCCTTGAGTTTTTCTATTCCAGAAGCTCTGATTTATTTTTCAATATGCTTATCTCTTCTTTCATGTCTTGGATTGCTTTGGAAGTTTCTTTGTGTTGATTTTCAACTTTGTCTTGGATCTCATTGAGCATTCTTGCAATCTCACTTTGAATCCTTTATCTGTCATTTCTGAGTTTCCATTTGGCCTGGTACCATTGCCAGAGAGATAGAGAGTGTGATCCTTTGGTGGTATTTCTATATTCAGGGTTTTCATGATGCCCAAATTCTTGCACTGGCTGCTTCTCATCTGCAGCTGCTGGTACTTCTAATTTTTATAATTATTTTTGTGCAGGTAGAATTTTTTTCTTTTTTCCCCTACAATATTATTTTTTTCCTTCCTTTTCATTTTCCCCCCTCCTAGTGGGTGTGACTGTAGAGAATGCTGGGTAGGGTCTTTTGGCTTTGCTTTTATAGCCCTATGTATTTCTTTTGGCAGGTTTCATATAGGTCTGTGCCATTTAACCTATAAGACAACATATGGCACTTATAGGTATGAGCCTGCTATGGCCACTATGGCTGGGGATATACTTCATTCTTGTTTTCTGATAGAAGAGCTCTCTTGCCTCTGGGCTGATTCATGGAATGCACAGTGGTCTGAGCCCCCAGGTAAGGAATGGGCCATACAAGACAGGGCCAGACTGGGAAGATCCACCTACATCAGGTCCCCTGATGGCAGGCACAAGCACCAGGGAGAAACCAATGGGTGACCACCAAGTGCCTAAAGGTGTACCTATGCATGGAGCTGAGAAACCTTCTTAGCACCAAGGCCTCTGTATAGAGATGGGGGCAGCCTAAACTCCATGAGAATAGGTTATACAGATGCCTGGAGATCTGCCTGCACATGAAGCACAGAGGGCCCCTGCACCAAGATCTCTGTACAGGAGGAGTGGAGTGACTCAGGCTGCTGATTCAGTCAAGCAGGTGTTTCAAATGTCCAGAAATCTGCCTGGAGGTAGAGCAGAGAGGGAACTACCACCCCATACCAAGATCTCCACACAAGAAGGGTAAGTTGAGTCAGGCTGCTGATCTAGGTGAGAGGGTGCTTCAAATGCCTGGAGATCTGCCTGGGCATGAGGCAGAGGGAGCCCCACTGCACAATGATCTATGCCCAGGAAGGGTGAGGTGGCTCAGGCTGCTGGTCCAAGCAAGTGAGTGCTCCAAATGCCTGAAGATATGCCTGAGGGTAAGGTGGAGAGGGCCCCATGCACCACGATTTTGGGGGAGCAATCTGGGGCACCTAGCAATGGCATATGCAGACTGGTTCCACGTCACTGAACTGGCCCTGGCTGCAAGTTGCACCACCCAGGAGAAACTGCAGCTGCGGTAGCTCTCCTCCCACCCCTAGCTTGCTATGGGAGAAGAGGACAATTCCAGCACCTACTGCTGAAGTACCTTCCACAGTTCTGGCTGTGGAGGCTCCTATCCTGCACAAGAGCAGGTGCTCCAATCTCTGGCCCAAGACTAAAATGCCTGCATGGCCATGCTGCTAGGTCACCAAAGAATGACTGACTTGTTATGTTCCTGGATTAAAAATGGCGTCTTGCTATCAGTCCCAGTCCGGAGAATGCCTGCGGCTTTTCCCAGTGTCTTTCCCTCACAGCATTTTGAAGCCTCTCTCCAAGTTAGTTCCAGAGCTTGGAAGAAACGAAGTGCCACCCCTCTCTCTGCCACTTAGCCTGGGTTATTTGTATTCTCAGTAAAAAGGTGAGTCACGACAGAGGCTCTTTGCCTCTCTCATGTACTGGGGCTTCACTTTTATCAGCCAGACACGGTCTTGGGGGCTGTTTGCCAGCATTCTCCTCCCTGGGATCCAAGATATCCTTCACAATTCCAGTGGATTCTCATTTTCCATCTTGAATTAAAGCCCACATGGTTGATCGTTATGTACTATCTTGCTATTTCCAAGTGACTGAGGCATACCAATACACCACCTTGGGAGGAAAAAAGCTCAACTTTGTATAAGAGTTGCATGGTAGTATCTCCTCCCTTTTAGGAGACTGTAAGAGCCCTTGAAAAAAAAGCCTGTATCTGTATGTGTCACACAACACTTGAACACATTAGTGTTTAATATGTACTCAATGAACACATATTAATGCATGCATGGATTCATATACTTGTATGACTACTTATACCTTGCTCACTAAACATACAGCCATTCACGGAGACAAAAACATAAATCAATCACCATATAAATCAATTACTTAACCATGCATGTACAGTGTGCTCACAGTGAGAGCTGTGCATTTGTGATTGCATGCCCATGTGTACTCATGCTTGAAAAAAAAGAAAAATGAACCCTTTGAACAAATGGGCAATGACTCTCTCTCTTTGAGTACTACACGTCGTCCTAGCATAGGCACCTGTATGAAAGAAAATCAAAACCCTGGTGTTGCCGTGAAAATGCCAGGTCAAATGAAAGAGCTGCTGGGACTGGAAGAAATCCATATGCATTGGCTAGATATGAGGACTGGGGCCAAGACAGGCTGCCACCGATGGGTTAAAGAAACCCAAGCTAAAAATGTGCTTAGAGGGAAGAGAACTAAACTACAGAAAATCCCAAAATGACTCTAAGTGACAAATATTCTCCCAAATATACAGACATGGCTGACGTGTAGAGGAGTGCGTATGTGTGTGTGTGTATGTGTGTATTCGGGGTAGAGATGAATATGAGAGTGAATGAATGAATGAATGAATTCAGGGCACCCTGATAAATTCCCCCAGGGATAAAATCCAAAGCATCTGCTTCTAAGAGATAAACAGAAAGCTTTGCTCCTCAGAGGCATGGCCAGTGGCTGAACACAGAGCTAATCTCCTCTGCACTGGGTCCCAGGCACCGCAGCAAATGTGTGTCAAAAAAAAAAAAAATGGAGGTAAAAAAGAGAATCTCACTAAAGGCAGTAATGTGAATTCAAATACTGTTTGCAGTTTGGATGAAAGCAACCAAAATTGATGTTGTTTCAAAAAGACTAGAGGAGCCAGAGCAGAGAAATAGATTAATTTTGGCTGTGTGGATGAAGAGGACTCCCTGGCTAAAGGGGTGCGGCCCGGCCAGCTGCCAAGGAACATGAAAATGCTGTGCATTTTCCAAGCACCATGTGCTCCTCTGTGCGCTTTCCCATTTGTTGTGTCATTTGATCTTCCAAGCACCGAGGTGAGTAAGCAATACAGGGGTTGTTACTCCCCCTCCATAGAATTTAGCTGGTGCCCAATGTCCCCCCAGCCTGGAATCCATCTCCTTTATGACCAATTCATGACTTTAGGGCAATGCTTCTCAAGCTGTAATGTAAACATTATCTGGAGTATTCACATATTGAAATTCAGAGTCTAATTCCACAAGTGTGGGATAGGGCCTGGGATTCTGCATTCTAAAATGCTCCCAAGTGAGCCCCTTGCTATAGGTATGAAATCATATAGCTTTGGACACCATATCCATGAGTGCTGGGTTTCCATAAAAGTCAGATGACAAGCTTTTCATTTGGCCAGACATTTTTTAAACTACTAAAATCCTAGGCCAGATGTCATGATGGATCCCAGTTAGGACTGAGTGGTCTTATTGCTGGTCTTGACTGATTAGCTGGATAATCACCTGCTGGAGACTCCTTCCCAATCCCAACTTAGGACCCTGGAAAAGTCCCAGCCCCTCTCTAGATTTCCATTTCTCTATCTGTGCAAAATCAAAGCACATCTTCTCCTATGCCCCACATGAAGCAGCCCAGCGAGGACTTCTTGTTTGGATTTGGCTACAATGAAGCCCCTCAAAATGTCCTGGAACACTGAGACACCATAGAGAACTCATTTCCATCAACACACAGGGAAGACGTGACTCCTTGCTTTCCATCAAGAACCTCAACACACTCCATCACCATCTTCATCACCCACCTAGGGTGAGAGAACAGGCACATTATCACCATTCGGTCTTTCCTGAGAATGCTGGAATGCCCAAGGAAGGAAGAGCATCTTACTTGGCATCCCAGAGCAAGGTCAAGATCGACCCCGATGCCCTGATTTGTGACCCTACACAATAGAATTGGGAGTACAGAGGAGGTCACTCCAGACCCTGTTTGCTTGGATATCACCAGCGGAGGCTGCAGAAAAGCAAAGATTGCGGCCTGTTCCTTCCTCGAAAAGGTTTGTCCCAGAGGAGCACCTGCCAGATGCCAGCTGGAGCTCTGCTGTACGAGGTGTTTGTTGACCCCTGCTGGGAGGTGTCTGCCAGCCAGGAGGCATGGAGGTCAGGGACCTACTTGAGTAGGCAGTCTGTCCCTTAGCAGAGCTCAAGCACTATTCTGGGAGATCCTCTCAAACCACATTGAGATACCATCTCATGCTAGTTAGAATAGCTATCATTAACAATTCAGCAGACAACAGAAGCTGGAGAGGATGTGGAGAAATAGGAACACTTTTACACTGTTGTTGGTGGAAGTGTAAATTAGTTCAACCATTGTGAAAGACAGTGTGGTGATTCCTCAAGGATCTAGAACTAGAAATACCATTTGACCCAGCAATCCCATTACTGGGTACATACCCAGGATTATAAATCATTCTACTATAAAGACACATGCACATGTATGTTTACTGCAGTGCTATTCACAATAGCAAAGACTTGGAACCAACCCAAATGCCCAACAATGATAGACTGGATAAAGAAAATGTGGCACATATACACCAAGGAATACTACGCAGCCATAAAAAATGATGAGTTCATGTCCTTTGCAGAGACAATAGATAAAGCTGGAAACCATCATTCTCAGCAAACTAACACAGGAACAGAAAACCAAACACTGCATATTCTCATTCATAAGTGGGAGTTGAACAATGAGAACACATGAACACAAGGAGGGGAGTGTCACACACCAGGGCCTGTCAGGTGTGGGGGGCAACGGGTGGGATAACATTAGGAGAAATATCTAAACCACCATGGCACATGTATACCTATGCAATAAACCTGCACATTCTGCACATGTACCCCAGAATTTAAGTATAATAACAAAAAAAAAGGAAAGAGTACAGGGGAAAGGCCAGTTCCCATGTAGCCTCCTCATTGACTAAGCACAATGTCTGCATTTCATATTAAAGCATATTCCATTAAGTCCTTTTCAGCTTCCGAAATGTCTTTCTACAACCATAAACATTCCTGGGAGGACTTTTAATGCCTTTGAATCTTAATCACTTAACAAGATAGAGGGAACTTATTTATTAGATTTCTTGTGACAACCAGCTGACAAAAGGCACTCCTAGAACAGGATGAGGGAAGGCTACAAGAGGTAAGACAGGACCCTTTAAAGCTCCATGAGAAGTCCCAAAGACTACCATTGCCTCCTTCTCAGCTTTGCATAAAGCCAGGCCTACTTCCACGTTTCCACCAATACCACCGGGAAGTCCTGATTCTCTGGGTGGTCTTCAGAACTCACAAAGATGCCCTATCCAGACAGCCTTTCTTCTACCCCGCCCCACCCATGCTAGGGCTGAGCTATGCTTTTTGCAGCTGTGCAGAAGCTTCCGTGTTGTTTCAAAGGACATGGCTTGGAGATGCGGAGATGCAGTTCCCCGATGCAGCCACTCAGCCCTGCGCAGGCTCCCCTCATGCAGCCTGTTCTCAGCGGACCCACTGAGAAGACGACAAAGAGTGAGAACTCTAACATCCTGATTCTCGACTCCAGGGCCCACCGCCTTGGCCTCAGAGCCAGCCCCAGATGTCCTTCAGAGACTACAAACCTCTAGAAAAATTAAATCCTCACAAAACACCCTTTAATTTTATCCACTTGCCTTAATGAAGGTACTGGTATTAATGACCTCGGAGGCTTTCTGCCTGACAGTTCTGCTGGTAACTAAACCCTGTGCTATTTCCCCCTCCCAACAGCCTGAAATCTCAAGCTTCGCCTCTAATCTTATTTTCTATTTCTGGGCTATATTTCATTAGCACCTTTTTATTTCTCCTGGCATGTTTGACAGTGAGTTCAGGCTAGTGAGAATCATCTCTTTGTGCTGGCAAACGGGGATTGCATCGGCTGTTTGAGAATAATGACTTATAGTTAAAATTACCCCCAGGATGTCATAATTACATGGTTGCAGCTTCCTTCTTTGACAAGTTGGAGAGGCGGAGTTCAGGTGGCCTACGGGAAGTTGCTTCGGGTGGAGGAGAAGGATGGATAAACAAATGTGTGCCCAGAGCCCCCCACCCCAGGAAGCATGAGGACCTAGAACAGAGGCTGAAGCTACAGCATGCTGTGAACAGGTAGGAAAGAGCTGGTCAGCCCCATCTGCCCACCTCTTACACACAAACACATACACACACACACACACACACACACACACACCCCTTCCTTCTGCCCATCCAGAGTTAAAATGAAAGAGCCACTGCACCAGCTTCACTGGGGGTGGCATGATATTCAGGATCTCCCAGACACCCCATAACCATGAACATCACACCCTATGGGTTTATGCAGTATCTGAAATTTACAAATGAAATATCCCCTTGACCTAACTCATGAAACAAAACGTCTCTGCTAAAGCCAGGCATTATTTGGGAGGGGTCTCATTATTAACATTAACACTAGGTTAGGTTAACTTATGGTATTCTGTGACCAATGTTTTCACATTGGCTTTTAGGAGTGAAACAAACATTCTCTTCCATGAACCGCATGGTGGAAGACGGTGGGCACATGGTGCTGCAGATGAAACTCTGCCCACTCAGCTCCCACCCTACCACACCGCACCGCTGGGACTTCCAATGGGGAGGCTGCTGGGATTCTTGCTTGACAGCCATGATGTCTAAACCTGTAGCAGGGCATGTAAGGGAGAGATATGGAATTGATGAGTTTTGATGTCCAGGGACTAGGAAAGGCAAAGGTTGAAATGCTGATTCCTGAGAAGGAAAGAGGAGGTCAAAGGGGAAGGCCCCGCCACCTGCCAGGATGACGAAGGCCATGGGCCAAGGGGGAAATGGTGAAGGGTCAGGAAACAACCAGAAACAAGACCAGAGATGACATAAGCACAGTCTAGTAGGGGACAAGTCGCACCAAGGGGCCAGGACAGCCAAGTGGTTGTGAACGTGGCCTTTGGAGTCAGATGCCGGCTCTATCACCCAAATGGTGGAATGAGACTGCATTGACCCGAGTGTCCTCAGGCAGATTGCTTAACTTTTCTGTGACTCAGTTTCCTCATTTATAAAATAAGAATGATAACATTACCTAAATGTGTTAGCACAGGTGAAGTGCTGAAAACAGTGAGGCCCACAGCTTGCCCTGAATAAGCAAATGATATTAATGTTATTGTTTTCATTTAGCTGTTACTGTTAGAACTGCTCCCCTAGCCCCCAAATTTTTACCTTGCTCTTCTACCTTGGAAGTCTCCCTTGGAAATGCTGCATCAACCCCTGGGGAAGGAAGACAGGGGAATATTCCAGGGGAGATATGGAAGCTGAATTGGTTGAGTACCAAGAAGCCACAGTGAGGCATGAATGAGGGGATCCCAGGTATTTATCTGTCGGGAAGGTGCACAGGAGCCATGAGGGGGACTGGGAAGTGTGGTGGGGCACATGGGAAAGAGGATTTTTGAAGTACAACTTCTAATCTGTCTAATTACCGCCATTGGGCTAAGGCCCTTGTCAGGAAGGAACCTTGTAGGCCGTATATTTTTTTGTTTGTTTGTTTTGTCTCCATTAGCGAGACCTTGAGACCTCCCTCAGGTTTTGAAACAAAATTACATTTTTTTTCTACAGCAGGGCAGACTCAGCCTGCAGGAATGAGGCTGAATCACAGCCTCCCAGGATTGCCAACTGAGGCTCCAGCGGACGCAAGTGTGCATCAGGCCCTTTCTGCAAATGACACTAATTAATATGGGGATTAATGAAAAAGTAAATGCACTTCGGCTCCTTGATTAAAATCCTAAATGCTCTCCCACACACCCTCATATTTGCACATGGGCTTTGGCAGCCGCTTGTGCCGGGACAGCTGCCTGACAAAAGAGGCACCTCACATGGTCCATAGTCTCCATGCCAGGTCTGTCACTCCAGCTAACCTGTCACCTAAGGGCCTGACCCACGTTTCAGCTGGTCTTACATCATGGAAGGTGCAGCTGCAATCAGCACAGAGGAAGGAAGCAAAGAGGTGTTATGATCTCAAGCAAGGATCTGGAAAACAGAATTATAAAGCCAGCTTTGTCTTCTAGTAGTCAGGGTTCCTAAACTGAATGTCCTCCACTGTTGTAATAATAATGACACTGCCCCCATGCACCTCACAAGTAATGGGGAAGAACTGTGGCAACGGGTGCTGAAGAGCCTTTAAACCCCAAAACATTGTAAGATGTAATTATTAGGATGGTACTCAGAGACACAGAAGCAAGGGAAAATTGTTCCCGCAATGCCATGGAGCCCAATGGAAGTCTTGGTAGAGTAGAAGGGGAGAGTCTTTGTCTAAAGTAGAGGTCAGGTGAACACTAATTTCTCTAGTGACAGCTGTACAAGTGTGGGACTAGAGACAGTTCCAGACTAGGCCAGACCAGCCGTTTTTTCTGATGATGAAGATGCTATCCCTACAGAGACCGTCCTAAACTCGCCCTTCCCTCATGCTGCCCTGAGGACCCCAGTCCACAGGGAGCAATGGCCCCCTCACTGCAAGAGGTCAGTTTTCTTTCTTCTGTGTAGATGTCTTGTTGCCTCTCATGTGCAGTAAGATCTCTGAGCCTCTGTCTGCCATATACTGTACATTTCTTCATGTCTGAATGCCCCCGTGACACCAAGCCCATGGCCTCGTGCGTATAGTAGGCTAGAATGCAGATATCAACCAATAGCTTGAGCTATTCTCCCCCATTCTGGCAGTTCCTGGCTACATAAGGATGCCCTGGCTTCTCCATTTCCTATGATCTGCTTTGCTACAGCTCCTCACCTGCAGAACATTGTTGATACCTTGACACAGTCCCCCTAGCAAGATGTCTCTGCGCCATTGCTACAAAGGCTGGGCTGGGGGCAGGAGGATGGGCAAGGACTCTACAGAGGTACTCTTCTCTTGAAGATAAGTGACCCCTTTTCCCCACCCATCCACACCCTCCAGAGAAACAACCTAGGACAAAGCTTTGCAGTATAGACATATGAAGAGGTGATCACTGAAAGATGCGGCCTCAGGTCAGCAGACCCGGGTCATCATCTCTTTATCATTAGCGATTATTCTCTTCATCTTTTTGGGTCTTAACTTCCTCAACTATAAAATAAAGAGCCTGGGCCAGGCGAGCCCTGCAGTTCCTCCCACCTCTAAGATTCCTTGACTCACCAAGAAAGATGGGAGGGCAGTCAAGAATGACATGAACCTGAGTTAAGCCGATTTGAGTTTGTCCCCACATGTCGGGGCTTTATTTCTGCAGAATTCTCCATCCCAGTCCCTTTCCTAACCACGGGTAAGAACAGCTCATGTAGCAATGAAGGCGTGGCTATAGCTGAGCAATTGGATTTAAACCCCACAGAGCCATGGTGCTGGGAAGAGGGGCTGCCCTGCCCAGTCTATCAAAAGACCATACCAACCAACCGATGTCTTACTCATTGGTTTACACATATGCCCTTTATTGTGTCAATTACCCATCAATAACACTGTCGAAATCTGAAAAAGTATGCCTTATGAAGTTGTGCTAAGAGAACATCTGCTTTTTACTTATTTCTCATCTTTTTTTTTTTTTTTTTTTTTTTTTTTTGAGATGGAGTCTCGCTCTGTCACCCAGGCTTGAGTGATGGAGTGAAGTGGTATGATCTTGGCTCATTGCAACCTCTGCTCCCTGGGTTCAAGCGATTCTCCTGCCTCAGCCTCCTGAGTTGCTGGGATTACAGGTGCCCATGACCACTTCTGGTTAATTTTTGTATTTTTAGTAGAGATGGGTTTTCACCATATTGACTAGGCTGGTCTCCAACTCCTGACCTCAGGTGATCTTCCTGCCTCAGCCTCCCAAAGTGCTAGGATTATAGGTGTGAGCTATCGTACCTGGCCTTCCCAACATTTTTGCAGTATCATCACTTTGCTATTTGTATACAGGTCATAGGAAGAAGGGGATTGTGCAGGAGGCTTTATCTACGCCCCCATTCTCTTGCTTTGTTGTGGCCGTGAAATAAATTACATGATACTCTGAAAAATGAGGGTCAAGCCCTTTAGGGTTGGGAGCTGGTGTTTAAATCCTGATTTTGCCTCTTTCAAGCCGTGTGATTTGGGACAGGTAACAATTGCCCTGATCCTCAGTTTACTTGTTTGTTAGTTATTTGTTTACTCATTTGTTAGATGACACTTATACCTACCAGATATGATCATATTGAAGATTAAGTCATACATGTGGCCCCCGGCATATTGTAAGTGTGCTCAGTAAATGGTAGAATAGGGATAAAAGTAGAAGCCAGCATTGCATGTGGAAGTCAGAGCAGGGATACCTTAAGTTTTACCCTCCTTCTGAGTTCCAGTGGTTTTTTTGTGAATATTTGTAGGTCACTTTGTTTTAAATGGAATAAATTTAGAAATTATCCTTTAGGATCAAAATTATCAGGGGTGACATATTGGGGTCCAGTGTTAGCTAGGCTCTCTCCAAATCCGATGTTGCCAGGCTTCTTTGGGTTTTTTCCCCCAAATACAACCTCTTGCTCCATTTTTTCTCAAGTAGGAAATTACACCCTGTGCTCCCCGGCCTTCCATACCATGCTGCCTCCCAGGCCCCAGCGCCAGGCTGTGACCCCCCTCTATTCCAGGAAAATACAAACAGTCTGCTCTCTTGGCATCTAAAAGTTGTGTCATAACACTCTCTTGAGATGGCAATTTCTTTTCTGTTGTTCTGTTGAATACATTTTTAAAGAAGATTCCCTTGGCTGCTGCCTCCTCGCTTTTCTTTCTGGTTATATGCAATAACTACAATCTTGCACGTACTTACAAGTCAATTTTCCTTTAATGATGATTTTACCTGCTCTGAAGCTTATCAGAAGGAGGGTTCATGCACCTTGGGTCTCGGCTTGAAGCTTTTAGTGGGCCGCGGCAGCTGTTCTATAGGCAGTTGCACCTGTTTTGAATGTCATCAATGTAATGCTAATATGCAAAGCAATTTGTGATGCAGGAAGCCAGAACCAACAGTGAAAGAACTGTGTTTAGGATTATAAATCACTTCCCCATCAGCTGCTGAGCTTCCTTTGGGATTCAGCTGAAGAGGCTCTGCAGGCAGTGGGACCCTCCGACATTCCCTCTACTAACTTCTGTTCTCTGAGAGAGGGGTTAAGAGGGACATTGTTAAATCCGGGCAAGAAGGAATAAGAGGTGGTTAAAGTGGAATCAAGACTATAGGTGGAAGGAGAGAGGAAGGAAAGGAGGGCAAACATAATGCATAAGTCTCCAAAGGAACTTGCTGAGATCTGCTTTAATAATGGCTGATAGTATTTGCAGAGGTCTGAATGGAGAGTTACAGAAGGGCTGCTCTACATCTTCCCAGGAAGAAGGGCTCCACTAGGGTTAATTAGAAACTAAAGTCTACAATCCTCATCTCAAGCAACTCTCCACTTCAAAGTGTTGCTCTTGTGACTTTGAATTAACCTATTTCCATTAGCAAAACAGGAGGGGTAAAAGTTCAGGGTGCAGACTGTGAAGGTGTAGTTCAGAAGCTGAGTTTCCTGACTTCTGTGGTCCTCCTAATATGCAATCATGGCACGGCTGCCTCAGTGGGCAAATCTGTGAAATGGATCCAATCAATTGAATGAGAGGCCAGGCTTGGAGAGTTTCTCTCTAATGATAGCTTTGCTGTTTATTAGGGCCAAGCTCACCTCCTCTCTTTTTCTGAGGAAAAATGTGGCTGGATACAGCATAAAACAATACCCAAGCACAGGACATAGCTCTCAAACAACCACACTTTATGTTACTTAAGTTGCATGCTCACCACAAATTCAAAATAAGTTTGGAACTAGGCTGGAATACTTCAGGCCCAGGCGTAGAATTCACACTGGGTTTGGTAGTGCTGGTAACCCAGAATTTTTTGGAAAGTTGTCAGAGAAGATTCTGGTTTGGTGTAACAGACAACAAGCTGAGGAGGGCAGGAAGAGAAGCTACCTTATGTCTAAGCTGCTCCTATGCAAGGGTTAAACAATGATTGCTGCAGTCCATCAGCTTTCTGGGATAAACAAGGTGGGGCTATCCACTACATACAAGATGCCAGTCAACATTCTGCCCCTGCAAGAGCTTCTGTAGCCATAAAGAGCTGAGTAAAAGCATGAAGTGGCATATCCCAAATGCAAGACGTTGGTGCTTGAGTGCTGCAAGATTTGCAGGGAAGAACTTGTAGTTGAGGAAGGAAAGAGGAGGTAAAACCTAATCCAAAATGTGAAGAATTAGAGTGGAAGTAGGGGAGGGCATTTCAGGCAGAAAGAGTGGCACGGACGGAGTGAGGCAATAAGGCTGAATGTTGTACCTCAGGGAGACGTGGGGAGGGCAGTCCAGGCTGAGAGCACAGCATAGAATGAGAGAGGCCTTAGTTATGGGGGAGCAATTGGGGAAGGCTACCGAAAGGGTCATGAAGTCACCATGGAACCCAAAATTACAAACCCAAAACCATCGGTCTCAGTCCTGTGGGCCTGAGATGCAGAAAGTAGGGTGTGGGGTGGGGCACCCACTCACAGATTTACTGCCTCAATGTGCAAGTCTATTCCCACAGCTACAAATAGTCTATTCTAGTCAACACTAGAGGGGGTTAGCTGCCAGCATGTGAACCCTCAGGTGTCTGATAGGGCAGCTGTCCCAGTGCCACACACTCCCAAGCTGACTCATACTTTCGTCTGGTGACAGATGGGTCTCATCTGTCCCGAGAACAACAGTGAGAATCACCCAGAGAGTCTGTACAAGAATGTCTCCTAGTCCAATTTCTGGTATGATTGTTTTCAAAGCCGCAGTAGAACTATAGTCCCCCTGGATTTCTGGAGGAGAAAATAACAGTTATTTACTTATTGGGTCTATTAAAAATGCACCCATTATCTGAATGCCTCTAGGCAACCACACAAAAATATATTTTTAAAAAGATGAGAATTCAATTAAGCAGAGATGCAGATGCTCCTGCAGGAAGTAGGCCAACGAGACTGTTCCCTGCAGGGTGGATAAGAGCCCAGGAGCAGGATACCCTTGCCCTCTAGTCAGTGCACTCAGGTTCCTCTAAGCCAGAAGGGGAGGAGCTGCAGAGATACAACGTTCTACTCTGTGGTTTCCCATCTTCCTGCTCTGTTCCTTGCCAGCCTGGGACTTCTACAATAGCACTCAGACTCTGCTTAGTGTCTGTGGTCTGTGATGAGGTCAGGAAGGAATGCAAGGTAGCTAAGGTGGAAACATCTAGGGAGGGGGTTTGAAAAACACTGTTAATTAGCTGCCTTGTATGTTATTTGGCTTCTTGCTCAGCCACAATCTGAAACAGTTTTACATTAGGCTGTACTATTTCTACAGTAATCTTGTGAGATAGTGATCTTTCCAAAACTCACATCTGATGATGTCACTCCCTACTGAGACTCTTCCTGGATCCCCAGTGTTTTAGAGTCCAAATCCCTCCCTCACATGTTATGTGTGGCACTTTGCGGTCAGACTCCTGGCTAACTCTCCTCACACACCCACCCCAACCCCACTCTAGTCACACACAATTATCTGTAGGTCCTCAATCTGTTTCAAACTAGTCTACACCTCTATGTCTTTAAAAGATATATCATCTCTAGAATATCAATATAATACCTTTGGCAGCTGGACACTTTTTCCTCACCCTTCAGGTCAGCAGAGACGCCACCTACTCCTGGAAAACTTCCCTTGCCTTCCATTCTGGAGCAAGTGCCCTCCTTCCCAAGTCCTGAAGAATGTGAGCACACTGTACTGTAACCTCTGGCTGATATGTCTGTCTCTCTGGTGAGAACATGAGTTACTCAAACAGAAGGTCTTGTCATTCTGCTGGATTCTCTGTGCCTAGGAGGAGAGTATCAAAGCTAAAACAAAGTCTTCCTTTAAGACCTAGCACTGAACCTTGAGTTCTTGAAGCCTCAGGCTCTCCTGTCCTGTAAAAATAGACATTATAATATGAACTGCAGCCTCATTTAAAAAACTGTGAAGATACAGTGAGACATTACATAGAGACAACAGACCTTAACATCTTGTGCCTGGTACATGGCCATTGTCAACAAGACAGAGGGAACAGGTACATAGCATACATCATTGACTTTTTCCAAAGAAGAGACTAGCTCAGAAAAGTGAACTTGCTTGCCTGGAGTTCCACAGTAGACAAGAAAAAGGCAGAACTGGAATACAAACCTGTCCTTAGCTGGCTTCAAAACCCTTCTCATTTTCCGTGCCATTCACAGCTCTGCAGACCAGAGATACACTTCACTAGCTGATCTCTGCTCAAATGGCAAACCCAAGGCAAAGTGATCTCCTCTACAAGAAAACTCAGACTTTTGGTTTCCGCTGGCTGAAGAATTCAGAAAACTTCCTTCACCTTGATCATCTATGTCAGTGATTCCCCAAAACGTTTGTTTATTTTTGTAGGCATAGCTGTTTATATCTGGGAAACAATTTTGTTTACTGGAATAAGCAATGGACTGGGAGTCTGCTACTACCCAATAAAATGGCATTATTTAATCAATTCTTTTCCAACCCTTCCTTTTTCCCACTGTAAAATAAAGATTTTGGAATGACTCATCTATATGGTCCCATCCATCTCTAAACGGCTGTGTTACATATGTGAAATGACAGTTAATGCATCCCAAAACCAAATTGGTCTTGAATTGCCCATTCTATTGAATAACACACATCTCTGCTTCCCTCTTTGAGTTTTTATTATCAGCAGCTATGAGTATGTTGCTGCTGTCCACCAAGGTGAAGTCACGGTGGTGAGGTCAGCTAGGGAGAAAACATTCGTGTCAAACACAATGGTTCAAGCCTCCCCAAGCTCCACAGTCTCCTGCGGAGAGGGAAGCAGGTGCAGGACATGGAATCTACACTTTTCCCCAGCAGCTTGCTCAGAGGCCAGCTCTTCTCTGCTCCTCAGTGAGGAGATTATCTTGGAAAAGGAAAGCCTTAAGAGAACTGACCCCTCCCATCAGGTACACTGCAAAACATTGGTTTGACTGTGGACCCAGCAATTGCTACTAAGAGACCATTCTCTGCTGGGGATAGCAGCTGTGTCTGCATTAACTGTCTAGGGTGACCTGCCCTCCCCAGGGACTCCTGCACACACTCAGCCCCACAGCTCCGCTCAGAGAGGACTTCACTTTGAAGGAAAGCAGCATGTTTACCATCGATGTGATCATGCACAGTGAGCGTGACTTGCATCAGTGATCATTCACAGAGGAATTGGCTTTGCTGCAGCTGCAAATAGCATTGTCATAAACTTTTCTCTGTCTGCACTAGATCGTGGAGAGTCATCAGATAACCCTCCTTACTTATGGTTAGAGTCAGGGAGCTACCATCAAGATCTCACGTCTACGCTAGCTGCCCTTTATTGACTGAAGAGAAAGTCCCTGTTGGCCGGCACTACGATTGTGGCTGGGCTCGGACGATGCTCAGACTGTTCTGTCTACCATCACATCGTCAGCATTTCTTCTATTCACAGCAGTACCTACCTGATAGGTCTGTAGTGGAGATTAAATAAATTAATACCTGCAAAAGCCCTGCAACAGTGTCTGGTACCTAGTAAGCTGTATAAAAGTATTAGTTGTTATTTTTGTTAATTCAATCCAATGCTTATGTAGGGAGCACTTGCAAAGCGTCGGGAAATGTGCTAGGCATTGAAGATATAACAGTGGACAGTGGCGGCCTGTTTACTCCTAGCCCTTGAGAAGCTTAGGGCAGAATCCATGTGCTTTCACAGAGACCGTCCCCAGAGGATAGAAACCCGCCCTGTACTGTGAGAAGAGCAGTCATTTAATTTCTCACTTCCCAAGGTGATAGGTGAGCTCAAACTGACGTGCTGCTTGAGAGACAGGGGAGGGGCCCTCCCTCTGAGCCTCCTTTGTGCTTACCAAGGCAACCAGTCGTCAAAGCTGGTCCCTTAGACTAAAAGCCTATCCCACGTTGTTTCAACCTTATGTTTATCTACTGAACAACCATTTTTCATAAGACCCCCATATTTTTTCTCCTAGCAGAGCCTTTCCAGTTACAATTCATCCCCAAAATAACCCTTTCAGCAAAATTGTCTGTGATAGTTAATATTGTCAAATTTAGTGAATCGAAGGATACCAAGTATTGTTTCTGGGCATATCTGGGTATTTCTGGGTGTTGCCGAGTCAGTGGACTGGAAGAGACAGACCCACTCTCAACGTGAATGGGCACCATTCAATCAGCTGCCAGCGTGGCTAGAAAAAGCAAGCAGAAGAAGGTGGAAGGGGCAGACTTGCAGAGTCCTCCGGCCTTCATCCTTCTCCTGTGCTGGATGTCAAACATCAAACTACAAGCTCCTTGGCTTTTGGACTCGTGGACTTACACCAGTGGCTTGTTGGGTGCCCTCAGGCCTTT